>JBAMCJ010001266.1:2315000-2563142 GCA_037075205.1 Drosophila prostipennis | reverse complement strand
CCTTTTTTTAGCCACCCCCCTTCAAAACGCCTACCATGTGTGCCTGGGAAAACGGGGAAAAACTCTCTTCTCTGGCGCATTTCTTCTTTTTGTTTCTCGCTTTTCCGGGAAAGTTTCTTATTCGACTTTTGTGTGCTTGCGCTTAAACTCGTATTTTATAGAATGATATTTTTGGCTGAATGCCAACTGAGGCAGTTACCAGAAGAGGACGAGGGGCGCATAAGGGTTAAGGGGTATGGGGTATGGGTATATATGTGACTTTGATGTGCATGTGTGTTTGTGCACTGAAAGCCTTTTGGTAATTACATTAAACATGCCCAAAATACAGCAGCAATTTACACATTTCCCTCAGCCAGCCACGCCCCCTGGTGCCGCCTATGCCCGCCCACTTTTTTGGATAAATCCAACTCCATTTTCTCTTGTGTGTGTGACGTCACAGCAGCAGCAGTTGCCAAAAATTGCAACTGAAAACTCTGGCGGCCATAAAAAAGGATAAAACAGAAAGAAAAAAAGAGAAACACAGTGGTGATGCCTTTGGGTTAAGCATATATATATATATATGGATATATATCTGTGTATATAAAACCATACTGTGTGTGTGCAGCAGCCTCAAGGACATTTCCACTTGCATCTGCTTCAATTTTGTTGCATTAGTGTCAGTATCTCTATCTCTCTCTCTCTCTCTCTCTCTCTCTCCCGTTTTGTCCTTTTTTGTTTATTCCGGCCAAGTTGTTAGGCCTTTGGGGGCGGGAACGGGGGCAGGGCAGGGGGCGTGGTCCCCGCCCAGACACAATGTCGCGTCTAACGAGCGCAACTGAAATTAAATTCATTCTCCGCCGCTTCTGAAGTTCACATTATTGTCAGTTTTGTACTTACAAGATCACAAAGCGAATGTTTTCACATTTTGTTCAATTTATTACACTTTTAAATACTTGTAAGCAGTGGCGGATCTAGGATTTTGTTGTGGGGCTGATTTTGAATACCAAAATTCCTTTCATTTTTTACATACTATATTTTTTTGGTGGAAAATCATGATTTTCATTTTTGGTACAAATTTGACATTTTTCTACTCGATTTTATGCTGTAACTTGGACAAAAATGGTCCAAAATTAAAAATGCGCACTGTTTTGAGCAGCTCACAACCTAATAATTAATTTTAGTAAACTTTCCGTCTGATTTAAAAAAATAAATATTTGGCCCAATTTTCACATTTTTTATAAGGGGTACCATCATCATTTTTTGCGAAAAATGGCAAAATTTAAAAATTTCCAGGTTTAAATGCCAATCGATTGGGAATTTAATAACGAGTTTAACGAGGTAGGACACTCCATATTTGGATCATTATTTTCATTTTTATGACCAAAATACTACTTATTTTCCGTGGAAAATCAGGATTTTGATTTTTGGTAAAAATTGAAATTTTTTCTAATCGATTTTTTGCTGTAACTTAGAAAAAATGGTCAAAAATCAAAAAGGCGTACTGTTTAGAGCAGCTAACAACCTAATAATTAATTTTAGTAAACTTTCCGCCTGATTTAAAAAAATAAATATTTGGCCCAATTTTCACATTTTTGATAAGGGGTACCATCATCATTTTTTGCGAAAAATGGCAAAATTTAAAAATTTCCAGTTTTAAATGCCAATCGATTGGGAATTTAATAACGAGTTCTACAAGGTAGGACACTCCATGTTTGGATCAGTATTTCCATTTTTATGGCCAAAATACTAAGTATTTTTGGGTGGAAAATCAGGATTTTGATTTTTGGTACAAATTTGAAAATTTTCGTAGTGGATTTTTTGCTGTAACTTAGACAAAAATGGTCAAAAATCAAAAAGGCGTACTGTTTAGAGCAGCTAACAACCTAATAATTAATTTTAGTAAACTTTCCGCCTGATTTAAAAAAATAAATATTTGGCCCAATTTTCACATTTTTGATAAGGGGTACCATCATCATTTTTTGCGAAAAATGGCAAAATTTAAAAATTTCCAGTTTTAAATGCCAATCGATTGGGAATTTAATAACGAGTTTAACGAGGTAGGACATTCCATATTTGGATCATTATTTTCATTTTTATGACCAAAATACTACTTATTTTCCGTGGAAAATCAGGATTTTGATTTTTGGTAAAAATTGAAATTTTTTCTAATCGATTTTTTGCTGTAACTTAGACAAAAATGGTCAAAAATCAAAAAGGCGTACTGTTTAGAGCAGCTAACAACCTAATAATTAATTTTAGTAAACTTTCCGCCTGATTTAAAAAAATAAATATTTGGCCCAATTTTCACATTTTTGATAAGGGGTACCATCATCATTTTTTGCGAAAAATTGCAAAATTTAAAAATTTCCAGTTTTAAATGCCAATCGATTGGGAATTTAATAACGAGTTCAACAAGGTAGGACACTCCATGTTTGGATCAGTATTTCCATTTTTATGACCAAAATACTAAGTATTTTTGGGTGGAAAATCAGGATTTTGATTTTTGGTACAAATTTGAAAATTTTCGTAGTGGATTTTTTGCTGTAACTTGGACAAAAATGGTCAAAAATCAAAAAGGCGTACTGTTTTGAGCAGCTAACAACCTAATAATTAATTTTAGTAAACTTTCCGTCTGATTTAAAAAAATAAATATTTGGCCCAATTTTCACATTTTTTATAAGGGGTACCATCATCATTTTTTGCGAAAAATGGCAAAATTTAAAAATTTTCAGGTTTAAATGCCAATGGATTGGGAATTTAATAACGAGTTTAACGAGGTAGGACACTCCATATTTGGATCATTATTTTCATTTTTATGACCAAAATACTACTTATTTTCCGTGGAAAATCAGGATTTTGATTTTTGGTAAAAATTGAAATTTTTTCTAATCGATTTTTTGCTGTAACTTAGACAAAAATGGTCAAAAATCAAAAAGGCGTACTGTTTAGAGCAGCTAACAACCTAATAATTAATTTTAGTAAACTTTCCGCCTGATTTAAAAAAATAAATATTTGGCCCAATTTTCACATTTTTGATAAGGGGTACCATCATCATTTTTTGCGAAAAATGGCAAAATTTAAAAATTTCCAGTTTTAAATGCCAATTGATTGGGAATTTAATAACGAGTTCAACAAGGTAGGACACTCCATGTTTGGATCAGTATTTCCATTTTTATGACCAAAATACTAAGTATTTTTGGGTGGAAAATCAGGATTTTGATTTTTGGTACAAATTTGAAAATTTTCGTAGTGGATTTTTTGCTGTAACTTGGACAAAAATGGTCAAAAATCAAAAAGGCGTACTGTTTAGAGCAGCTAACAACCTAATAATTAATTTTAGTAAACTTTCCGCCTGATTTAAAAAAATAAATATTTGGCCCAATTTTCACATTTTTGATAAGGGGTACCATCATCATTTTTTGCGAAAAATGGCAAAATTTAAAAATTTCCAGTTTTAAATGCCAATTGATTGGGAATTTAATAACGAGTTCAACAAGGTAGGACACTCCATGTTTGGATCAGTATTTCCATTTTTATGACCAAAATACTAAGTATTTTTGGGTGGAAAATCAGGATTTTGATTTTTGGTACAAATTTGAAAATTTTCGTAGTGGATTTTTTGCTGTAACTTGGACAAAAATGGTCAAAAATCAAAAAGGCGTACTGTTTAGAGCAGCTAACAACCTAATAATTAATTTTAGTAAACTTTCCGCCTGATTTAAAAAAATAAATATTTGGCCCAATTTTCACATTTTTTATAAGGGGTACCATCATCATTTTTTGCGAAAAATGGCAAAATTTAAAAATGTCCAGGTTTAAATGCCAATGGATTGGGAATTTAATAACGAGTTCAACGAGGTAGGACACTCCATATTTGGATCATTATTTTCATTTTTATGACCAAAATACTACTTATTTTCCGTGGAAAATCAGGATTTTGATTTTTGGTAAAAATTGAAATTTTTTCTAATCGATTTTTTGCTGTAACTTAGACAAAAATGGTCAAAAATCAAAAAGGCGTACTGTTTAGAGCAGCTAACAACCTAATAATTAATTTTAGTAAACTTTCCGTCTGATTTAAAAAAATAAATATTTGGCCCAATTTTCACATTTTTTATAAGGGGTACCATCATCATTTTTTGCGAAAAATGGCAAAATTTAAAAATTTCCAGGTTTAAATGCCAATGGATTGGGAATTTAATAACGAGTTCAACGAGGTAGGACACTCCATATTTGGATCATTATTTTCATTTTTATGACCAAAATACTACTTATTTTCCGTGGAAAATCAGGATTTTGATTTTTTCTAATCGATTTTTTGCTGTAACTTAGACAAAAATGGTCAAAAATCAAAAAGGCGTACTGTTTAGAGCAGCTAACAACCTAATAATTAATTTTAGTAAACTTTCCGCCTGATTTAAAAAAATAAATATTTGGCCCAATTTTCACATTTTTGATAAGGGGTACCATCATCATTTTTTGCGAAAAATGGCAAAATTTAAAAATTTCCAGTTTTAAATGCCAATCGATTGGGAATTTAATAACGAGTTCAACAAGGTAGGACACTCCATGTTTGGATCAGTATTTCCATTTTTATGACAAAAATACTAATTTTTTGGGGTGGAAAACCAGGATCTTGATTTTTGGTAAAAATATGATTTTTCTTTATCGATTTTTTGCTGTAAATTGGATAAAAATGGTCCCAAATGAAAAAGGCGTACTGTTTTGAGCAGCTAACAAACTAATAATTAATTTTAGTAGACTTTTCACAATTATTTATTCAGAAAAACCTTCCTAAATGTCTTAACTTTTAATGTAACACTGCCATCATTCGTTTTTAACGCGCAACCAATTAAAACTTAAATTCAATTTGGGATTGAAAGTTTCCCCTTTCGAAGGTTCCCTTTATTTTTAGTCCTTAGTATTTGTTTTGCAGTGCTCACGATGTGCAACTAATGACGTTGACAAATGCTGCAAGTGTCCCTCGTTCTGGCCAAAATCGGAGTCTACAGCTGCGGATACAGCTGCGAATACAGATACAGATACGAATGCGAGTACGGATTCGGATACAGTTGCAATTTCAGTTGCAGTTGCCAACTGCCTGCCAACTGTCTGTCTGATTCGGAGAGCCGCAGACAAACTGACGACAGGCAAAGCGTCGCCAGTTTCTCCTATCAAGCTGCCCCGTCTGCCCCCTCCCCCCTTCCCCTTTGGCAGGGCTTTTCCAGCGCTTTTCCACTTTTCGCAGACGAAGTCAGCTGGCCAGTGTTGCCAACTAAAGATTACCAAGGCTACCAAGATATCCAAAGAATCTTGTGACCTGATAAGTGTATTTTATCTATGGACATTATGTGCTTTGCTTTTTTTTAATACAAAAAGAAAAACATTTTACAAACTGAATTATTTATTTAAATTGTAAATATAGTCATTAAATTATTAAATATATTTTTTATGCATATACTTTAAAGAAAGATTATTGATTTATTTTAAAAATAACTTTTGGGTTTTAAAATAGGTGTCTAAAAGTATGCAACAATATATTTTAAACTCAAAAGTGCAATGAATTCATTTGGGAAGACGACTATCATGCATTTGTTGCATACTTTTAAGCACTTATTTTAATATCCAAAAGTGATTTTAAAAACGCAGCGATTTCTTTCGCAATTTCCTTTTTTTAAGATTAAAACCTTTTGATCTCCGTTAAAATCCTGATACATCCAAAGTCAAGTTGGCAACACTTTCTGCCATGGCTGGCGATGCAGCAAATTAACATCATGACACACATTTAAATGCAGACAAACCGGAGGAAGACTGGGGAGAATTGGAGTGGCAAGTTGCAAGTGGCAAGTGGCAAGTGGAGAGATTCTGCAGCAATACCCGGGGACTTGGGAAATTGAGGCCACACACACTGGAAATGGGATTGGAGATGCAGATGGAAAGGGAAAGGGAAAGGGAAAGGGAAAAGAGGTGCAGCTTCACTTTCGCCAGATGTTTCCACAGCCCAAATTTCCATATGAGCCATCTAATTACCCATGAATTGCCAGCGCACTCGATGAAATTCAATTACCAATAAATTGCCATTTAATTGGCTGTAAATAAAAAACGGGAAAACAAATTTGCTCAATTGGTTAGGCGCAGGCATTTAAATCACTGGATTATTTCGGTCTAATGTGTTTTTAAATATTTTTAAAAATAAATTCACCTTTCGCTTTCGCTCCACTTTGCTGAAAGCCAATTAATTACGGATACATAATCGATAAAAACAACTGGAATCGCTCTCCATTTCCTTATTTATGTCTTATTTTTCTGCCAACTTGGCCAAAAGGGAAACGTCGCTTGCATAATCGCCGAAAAAAGTCAGCGGAGGAAATGCGAGGAAAGTGGGATTTTTGGGTGCCGTATGCCCAAATAAATATGCAATTGTTATGAAAAATCGAAGGCCAACTTTCAAGTGTCAGCCATATTTCACACTCTCTTCGCTTCTCTTTGTGTGTGTGTGTGTGTGCGAGAGAAAGGGAAATAGAGGGAGAGCAGACAGGCCGGAAGTGACAAGCAATTTGGGCGGCAAAAAGATGCAGCACACGCAAACAAATTTTAGCTAAATATTTTCTAATCTCCCTGAAAAGTTTAAATATCTAAAAGGAAATGTAAATTAAATTCGAATAATTATATAATCTTAAATAATTGGAATAGTTAGGCAGAAACTATAGCAAAAAACAGAACAAAAATCAGTTTTTTGGTCAAAGAATTTGCAAAAAAATGGTCAAATTATGGAATGTTATACCTTGCTGAGCTCGTAATTTGATTTCCAATCGATTGCCATTCAAATCCAGAAATTTTTAATTTTTGTCATTTTTCGCAAAAAATCGTGATGTAACACCTTATCAAAAATGCGAAAATTTTTCAAAAATTAAATTTCCCTGAAAGTGATGGGGATAGTTAGTTTAGGTTGTTAGCTGCTCGAAACAGTCGGTCTTTTAGCTGTGGGTCTTGAATTGTCCAAAATACGACTGAAAAACCGAAAAAAAAATATATTTTCGTCTAAAATTGGAATCCATATTTTCCATCCTAAAATATCAGTTTCTTGGCTGTAACAATGGAAATGATCATCCAAATATGGAATGTTATACCTTGTTGAACTCGTGATTTAATTCCCCATCGATTGACATTCAAACCTAGAAATTTTTAATTTTTATCATTTTTCCCTTATCAAAAATGCAAAAATTGGTGAAAATTTTAATTATGTCAAAAGTGATAGGGATCGTTACCTTAGGTTGTAAACTGCACAAAACAGTCCTTTTTTTAGCTGTGGGCCTTAAAGAAGCGAAATTCCGGTGGAAGAACCCCAAAAAAATGGTATATTTCTTGTGTTTTTTCATAGATATGATTTATAAACCATATTTCATGTGAAGGGGAAATTTGTTTATTTAAGTTCATATTTTTCTAAGTGCAGATTTCGGCCCATCAGCAACATCACACACACACACAGAGATGCTGGTCGTGGCGCCAAGTCGCCGACCCCCCTTTTCCACCACCACCTCCATGTCCATGTCCATGTCCACGTCCACGTCCCTTTTTCCCTCAGCCCATTTTTCCTGCCATCGCAACTTGCAACTCGCAACTCGAAGGATGCGCTATAAATTTTGCACGTTGTTTTGCTGCGCTGCACAAGTTTTCGGCGGTATGAAGACTTTCCACTTTTCCACCCATCGATGGCTCCTCGTTTTTTCCCTCATCCTTTCTGTTTTTCCCTTTTTCCTTTTTACTTGCTGCGACTGCGGCTCTTTGCTCAGAAATATGTATATTTCGGTCTCATCCCTTGGTCGCATATTTTATGCAGCTGCCCGGGGTCCTCGGATACACGGATACACGGATACACGGATCCTCGGGGTCCTGGGCCTCGTCCTTTCGTCCTCGGAATGTTGGCCAAAGCTGCGGGCCACATTTTCCACGCTCGCTCATCTCATCCATTGACGTTTGAGGTTGCCGCCGCTGCATTGTTGCTGAATTGTCGTCGAGTTGCCACCGTCATCCTTGTCATCCTTGTCGTTCTCGTCCTGTGTAATTGCACCAATCGCTTTATGAAATTCCTGCAGCCTTCCTTCCATCCATGAAAAACATATTTTAGCTTTTTTCTGCCCGGGCATCTCTCATAAATCTCATTAAAAATGCGGGTGGCGAAAAAAATGATGGCAAAACGCTTACGAGTGGCCACTATTGAAAAGGGAAATGATAATATTTATTATAGTTATTGGAGGTGTGATATCTCAAAGGATTAACTAAAATATAGGTCATGATGGTCCAACTTTATTTTATAATATAATTATAATATCTAAATATTACAAAAATAATTTCGATTATTTTGTTTCATATATTTAGAAATTTAATTTACAATGTAATATAATTTGAGTATTTATTTAATTTTATTTTAGATATTTAGAAATTTATTTTATTTATTTAAAAATTTAAATAACACAAATATAATTTCAAATATTTTATTTCATGCATTTAGAAATATATTTTAAACTTTTAGAAATTTTATTTTAATTTAATTTTAAACTTTTAGAAATTTATTTTACATTTTAATACGAATCGGAGTATTTATTTAATTTTATATTTTTAGAAATCTCTACAATTTGAGCCCGCAAATGTTTAATCATTTAGCCTAATTGGCAACGCAACGCAGTTAATACAGATATATTCCGGTCAGCACTTTTATTGTTATCCCCCGTTAAGCTGGCTCACCGCATTCACACGGACAGAGCCATGGAAAATATGCATTTTCCTCGCTTCTCCCCCATAAATTTGGCCAGCAGCTTAACAAGGGAGCTGAACAGCCCCCAAAAGAGAAAAAAACAGAAGAGAGAAGAGAGAAGGCAGGGAAAAAATGCAGCAACGAGGCGGAAAAGCCGCGGAAAAGCGAGGGGATGGGTTACATTGTATAACACGACACTAAAAATTTTATGGCTCCCACAGCCTTTGACTTCGGCTAAGGTTCAGCATCGGTTGCAGGTTTCCGGCTTCAGCTTTTGGGCTTAGCCTTCGTTTTGGACTTGGTTAAGTGCAGCCACGACTAGTCTGGTTTATCCAGGCTTTTATGACCACTACATATAGAGATACCTCACCATATATGTATGTCCGCAAAACGCATGTGCGTCACTTTCGGGGCCCCTTTGTTATTGTTTTGAAGGTCAGTGTATCAGTTGGGTTGCCAAAAATAAATCCATCGCTGGCTAATTGATGGAATACCAGTTTGCCGCAACCACAATTCAAGCGTTTCGATTTATTATACCCACATCGCACATCGCATATCCAACAAGAGAGAACTCTATAGTCCCGGCTATCTGATACCCGTCACTCAGCTAAAGGGGGTGCGAAAGAGATGGAGATATAAAACTTTGATCGGTTATAACATATTAACGAATGGTCCTATTTGAAAAATTTCTTCTACATTTCGATAGGTATAACTAAACACAACAAAATTGCATTTATTCTTCTCCGAAATCTTTAAAAATGTGGGCGCCAGACACTTTTTAGTATCGTTTGTGGGCGTTAGAGGGGGCGTGGCGCTTGGCTGAAATAAACTTTCGCTGCGTAGGAGGCCCAAGAATATGTGTGGAAAATCTCAACCTTCTAGCTTTTGTAGTTTCCGAGATCTCAGCGTTCTCGGCTAGTGATCCAGATCAAGAATATATATCCTTTATGGGGTGGGAAAAGCTTCCTTCTACCTGTTACATACTTTTGCACGAATACAATATACCCTTTTACTCTACGAGTAATGGGTATGAAAATACATATTCACGTATCCTGTGGCCGGCATTTCAGAACGCTGAAAATCGCCTAATCGATGGAACATCGACTGCAAAATCCACAAGCTCATAATGAATATTTTAGGTTGATTAATTGCCAGTCGAACAATGGTAGTTTCCAAATTTTCAACAATGCCAAAGGAAGTGTTTTTGACCTTTGGGAATTTTTGGCCAAAATTATGTCATTTTATGCAGGCCACAAAATGGGCAAACATTTTGCCAAACCATTTGTAGTTTTATCCTTTAAAGTTTTTACTTTTAATGCACTAGTTTCTCGAATGCATAAATTTCAAATGTAATATTTTTCAACCTGACATCGGCAATTTACTGTAATAAATATTGAATTAAATTCACGCTGACATGCAACTACAACTCAATTACTCTCCGCTTAAGCTGCCAATTATTTTGTCGCTCATTGAAAAAAGTGCCGAGTTTCATGATAAATAATAAATACCAAACGAATGTGAAAAATGCCCATGATTGCCTGGAAACTTTAGTGTTCACCAGCTGTAATTTCTAAATATTGATGTCAAAATCAAAAGTTTTCTAAGGTTGTTTTTTTTTTTTGTTAAAAAATAAATATGATTTGTTTATTATTTTATTTTTTATGACAAAATTTACTAAAGTATGCAGATTTGTAAAATATTAAATATATATTTTAAGGTTGTTTCAATTTAAGTCTTGAAATAAATACGATTTATTTATTATTTTATTTTATATGATAAAAGAAATGAATTTTATTTTATATACAAATATTTTTCCCATCGTTTGCAACTTTAATTCAATTTGGTTTTCCCTCAAAATGGTCAGTGCCAGTGAAAATTGTTGTTTTTTTATGCATACTTCGATTTTCTATATATCATATATCGAATTACGTTAGTCCTTATTGGCCAATGGACCTGACTAATTGATTTTGCGCACGGAATATGAATTCGATTTGCGTTGGGTTGTTTATCATTGCTGCTCGGTGGGTTTATTTCAGCCTTGGCAGTCTGTCAAGGATACGCGGCCCGCCCACTGACGTCACACGGGGGCGGTGAACTGCGGTGGATTGGATGGCGAACGATGCGGCTGACCCAGCGACCCATTAACCCGCCAAAGCCCCGCATAACCCCTGCTAACCAGCCAGCTTTTCTGTTTCTGTTTCCTATTCCTCTTTCTGTTTCCTTTTCCGATTCATTCACCTGCCTTTCGATTGGATTTTCCGAGTTTCCGGGTTTTCGAGTGCGCGCCCAGCATCCAGAGGACGAGCTTTCTGCGGTGGCGCCCTCTGTGCGCCAAGCTTTTTGCCTGGAAAGCGGATTGGAATGGCCGCAGACGCACAGCTTCCGGCTTCCAGGCGAAAAGCGAATGGCGAATGGCGAAAAGCTCGCTCTGTTGACAGCTGGCCAACTGACACTTGGTTGTGTTCCGTTTCCGCTGCATTCCTCCATCAGTTAATACAGAAAGTAAACTTTAATTATAAAATATCTTTAAAACGTGGACAAAGGGGATAGCATTAGCTTCAACTTCTTTTGTGTGGGGGCGTTATTAAAACAACATTTTTATTGCATACTTTTTGAATACCACATCTCATTTCACTTTCCACTCGAGCGTCTTCAAGACTAATATTTACCACAATAATTTGTATTTTGTCAAAAACTACACAAAAAATGGTACAAATATTAAGTGCCATACCGCTTTGGGTTCGAGATGAAATTCTACAAACCTGGTAACTTCAATTGCTGACGATCATTTGTTTACCGACTGTTTCAAGACACATTTTAAATACTTATTCAGCGATATTTTCTTGATCGAAATTATTAGAGTTTTCTAATTTATTCTTTTATTGTGAACCATCCTATACACAAATCAACAGGTTATAAAGTAATTTTGTATTTCTATCGAAAAGCCCACTTTTTGATTGAATCATTTTTTTAATGGTAATTAAACCGAACACCAAAGCAGGCAGAAACATAACCCAGATTTTCACAAGTTAAGAACAATTTATCAAAGCAAACTAACTTGTTGAAAGACATTAAAATGACTTGTCAATTCAAAAATAAAAAATACTGGAAAACAAAAACACCTGTAGGATTAACAATGTTTCAACTTTAATATTAAATCATTCAAATCAAAAATAAAAGCAACTTAAAACCACGCATAAAAAGCTAGGAAATAAATTTAACTAAAAAGACAAAAAAACGTCTATTTTGAAGTCGAAATTTCAAAACACTCATTTTGACAGCTGTCAGTGGGTGGGTCGCCTGGAGAGCCTCTTTGGCGAGCTTTATTCATTGAGGAAAAAACTTTCGCCTGGAAGGCCAGCTGACAGCTGACAGCTTCCAGCTTCCACTGGCGGAGCAGCTGTCTCATCAGCAAGGAGGTGGCAGGAGTAGGAGGTTCCCCTCCCGCGGGGAACGCTGGCAATGGAATGGCATAAAAGAAACGGATTGGCATTGAAACGAAAGCCAGCGGAACGAGCGAACGAGGAACGAGGAACGCCGAGTGGCCAACTGAGAGAGCCTCAGTCTTTGGCAGCCAGCAGCCGACAGCAGATGCCGAACGAGGATGCAGAGAAACCGAAACCGAAACAGAAACCGAAACAGAAACAGAAATCCAAATCGAAATCGAAACCCGCACCGAAATCGCAATCGCAATCGAAATCGAGAGCATAATTGAAACTGAAACTCAAACTGGGAAAGGAAGGTTCCGTGTGTTCCATTGCCAATTCGTGGCAATTCGTTCCAGTGAGTGGCATCAACAAGGGGGCGGGCGCCGCGAAAGGGGGCGGGGCTCACGGGGATACCAAAAGCCAAAGACGAACCACGAACGGCCGCCGCGGGCAACAAAAAAAAAAAAGAAAATCAAATAGCAAAAACTCAAGGAAAACGTGCTAAAAAAAACCTACTAAGAAAATACAACAACAACAAAAAATAACCTCCATTTTTTTTACACATTTTTTTACCAAAGAAAACACTTTTTTTACTGTGCGCCAAACGAAGGAAAATGAAGAGAATATGAGAAGGAAAAAAGTGCGGCAAATGAAGAGATTCCGAGATTAAAACCGAGCGATAAAGATACATAAATCCATGGGATTTTGCGTGCGTGTGCTTAACCTTGACATATCAAACAAAACAACGCGAAAAAAATGCAGATCTGTGTGTAGAAAGTAATGCCATTGTGTCTGCGACTTTTCTTTTCTTTTGAATCGCTGAAATTCCGCTGAGATGCCAATCATTTCTGCGTTTTTCAATCGAACAAGCGCAAAACACACCGATTTAGATGGCCAAATAAACCGAAAAGAAAACCAGAAATAAAATATATATAAAACATAAGCTGTAAACTTAAAAAAAAAGCATTAAACAAGTGGCCGCCAAAGAGAAAGTAGTGCAAGAAAGGTGAAAGGCGGTGGGCGGTGGGTGGTGATGGGCACATAACATATTGCTAAACAGAAAAAAGAAGCGCACACAGAGAGAAAAGAAAGGAGCAAGGAGCACAGAGCACAGAGAGAGAGAGAGGGGGAGAGATGGTTCTTGTTGTTGTTGTTGCTGGCACAGCAGCCTACCTGAACAACAACAACAACAAACATTCCGCTGTAAGCAATATTTTTGAGGTATATCCTTCTTAAGGACGTTCCAAAGGCAATTTGCTGCTGCAGTGTGTGTGTTTGTCCCTCTCCCTCTCCCTTTTCCCTTCTCCCTTTCGCTCTTCGCTTTGCGTTCATCTTCACGTAAACACACACACACACACACACACACACAGCCAGAGAAATACCCAAAGAAACAACAAGAAAGAACGAAGGCAAAAGGGCGAAAAGCAAGCGAATACGTAAATATCCCTAAAATGGTCGTAGAAAATTTAAATTATTCCAAAAATGCTACCCATAGAGAGTAAAAGCTTAAATAATCTAAGAAAACTGAAAATGAACAGTGAATTCATAGAGATCCAGCAGCATTTTAAACTTTTCCGAAATCCGTACCACACGGCGTATGAGTATTTTTTATTTCTCTTCAAAGAAAGGGATTAATTTATGTACTCACAAATCCTCCAGCGAATAAATTAAGTTCAGAAACGGAAAACAATTTTATCGTATAAAAAGTTTCTTGAGTTTTCCATAATTTAATAACTTAATAATTTCTAAATAATATAATAATATTCCATATATTATTTATATATCAAATAAAATACACACAGAATTACTACCAGTATAGCTAAAAACTTGCTTTCAATTCAAATTTACTCTAGTTGTGTGCATTATTAACCATACGCCGTGTTGTTCCAATTTACTGTAATCCAATCTGTCAACAAAAACTGCATAAAAGCTAAGCATTCGGCTCTCTAAGCTAAAGGTTTGCCGTAGAATTAAATCGCATTTAAAACAAGTCCTTAAGAATTGCATTCAGGGAGTCCACGTTGCGTATGCGTTATATTTTTATTCAAAGAGCCCACGTTGCGTATACGTTATATTTATTCAAGGAGTCCAACAGACCGTGGAAAATTGCTAGCCAACCACAATTGGTCGCCAGATTGAGTCCTTAATTCATCCTTTATCCATTCGGCCTCTCACCTGGCTGCAATTTGCCTAAACTTTTGGCAACTGCTCAATTCGATGGGCGCACAGATGCTGGATGCTGATGTTGACCTTTCGAGGATGCCAAGCCCTCACACTGGCGCACTCAGACAGCTGAAATTGATGGATGAGCTGCTGCTGCTGGTGGTCCTGATTCCGCTTTTTTGGTTTTTGGCTTAGACAGAGATTGGCAACGTGTGAACTTCAAACTGTTGCCAAAAGCACAGACATACGAAAATACACGGATAGCTAATCAAAATTGATTAAAACTCATCGATGAAAGCGGGCTTTTGGCGGGCAAATGGGAAATGGGAAAGGTGGCAGCACAATGCAATGCAGACCCATCAATCAATTAGCTTCGGCAGGCGACAGTCAAACAATAAAACAGCCGAGATACTTGCACAACTAGGAGACATTTCAATTTAAATCGAAATTAAAACTTAAAGCCAGCTAAATTATGGAGGACGAGTCCATTATGTATGTATTTCTTTTAAGTTTTTATTTATTTAATTCTTTGTTTTATTTATACTAATTTATAATCCTGATAATTATCCATTATTTTCTATCTATTTTATTTTTGTTAAATCTTTTAAAATTTGCTTAAAAGGTCTTTATATTTTAGTTATATTTGTTACTTCTTCCTTGAATAACACCTGACTTTTAAATTATATTTTTATTTTTATTTATATTTTTTACCTTATTGTGGTTTGACTTGGTCTAGAAGTTTATAGCCCACTTTAGAAAATTTTTGATTTTAAATTTAAATTATAATTTAAAACAATTTCTATTGATTTAGGTATTGGTATAAAAAAAAGTGTTTTAATATATCCCAAATGCTAAAAGTTTAAGATAATGGCATTTTCCAGATCTCCTAGGGTCCCCAAGTTGAAATCCAGAGGGTATTAGTTTTAGCGCACTTTTCTTTTATGTCTTTTGCCAACTAGAATTCATAGAAAAGTAAAGTAAAGTGAAGTCAAGTTAACTTGAGTTGAGTTGAGTTCAGTTTAGTTCAGTTGAGTTCCACAAAATGCGTGGCAAGACAAAGGCAACAACAGAGGCGTGAGTTTGATGTCTCTTTCTGGCCAGCTCTCCCCCTCTCTTTCTCTACCTCTCTCTTTTATTTTTTGTAAGGGAAAGGGAGGGAGGGGGGGGGGGGGTTGAGTATTTACTGCGCACACCGAAAAAATAGAAAAAGCCAAAGGAGACGAAATTCGTTAGAGATGCGAAAAGATGAAAGAGGGCATGGCAATGGGGACCCGGTTCATTTTTTCCCGGCCTAGCAAAATTCCCGGCCCCAAAGGGACACCCCCCTACACACACACACACACACAAACACATTTATGTATGGGGCAAACACGCAGACGCAATAGCAAAAAAAAAAAAAGAAAGAAAAGGAAAAGGAAAAGAAAATAAAATAATAAGGGGAAAGGAAAAAAAACTGACAGCTGCTTAACACTCCTGAAGGAAAGAGAGAGCAAGGGAGAGAGGGGGATGGGTGTAGCGGAGGTGTCTGATAATAACGGTAAAGATAATGGAAAAGCGCACAATACGCTAGGCTGCGAAGCCAACGAAGCAGCGGGCCAAGCAGGAAGCGCCAATAAACGAGGCACAAAGCGTACAAACGCAGCCAGGACACGCACTCTCTCGCTCTCTCTCTCGCTCTCTCTCGCTCTCTCTCCGTGCGTGTGTGTGTATGGGTATGCATGAAATAAATCCGCCAACAAGTTTCCCATTGTGCAGGGCCTTAGAACTCTCTCCCTCTCTCTCTCTCCCTCGCTGCCTCTCTGTGCGTGTGTGTGTGTGTGTGTTTCTGTTTCTACAATGACTCACACATCTTGCTTTGCCCTCGTATTGGTGTTATTTTGTTATACACACACACTGTGTCATTACATCGCCAGTTAAGCGCTTACACGCTTCAATTTCTCGCTTGCCACTTATGGCCCAACATTCGTCGCCCTTTCGTCCTTCTTCGTCCTTTCGCTCGTTCCGCGCGATTCCATTCCGTTCCACCTGTTCCATTGCCACCTTGTGCCGGGCCCACGTTTTTGTGCCCTCCGCTTTTCGCGCTCTTCCAGGCGACGCGCCGAAGGACGAAGAACCGGACTGCTCCGAAATGGAAAGCGACTAGCGGGATAAACCACCCGCCCACCAAACCCCGCCCCCTATTCAACTTTTTTTTTAGAAAAAAACTGAAAAAAAAATCTTATATTTATCAAAACCCGTTGCAAAAGTGCGTGCGTGTGTGTGATAATCAAAAATAAAACATCTCCACAAATGAGTGTGTAGGCGTGGACCATTGTATGTGTGTGTGTGAGAGCTTCACCTGTTTCCTCTCTTTTCACTCCTTTTTCATTTTCCTGCCCAATTTCTCTGCCCAAACGAAAGGTTCAAGGTTGTTGTTCCCAATCGCAAAAGTCGCGCCAAAAACAACAAAAGCAAAAACAAGCAGCAATTGCAATTATTTCACAAAAAACAAAAAAAAAAACACTTTAAAATAGCTGCTTTTGAGCCATAAATAAATTCGCACGAAATTCGGGGCTCCAAAAATCAATAGGCAAAGGACATCTCACAACTCGCAGGCGGCCTATTTTTACCAACAGCAAATTGAAAACAAGCTGAAACTTGTATGAGTGCCTCTAAAAGCGGAAATTGCCATTTTCACCAGCTGTTTCCGGTTCAAAATGGTTTAAAGGCTTTCTCCCTCTCTCCCTCTGTGTGTGTCACTTTTTTTCATTTGTTTTGTTTGGGAAAATATCCAAAATAAATGGTGCATAAAGAAATAAAAATGAAAATACAGGAATATATGTGAAAATACAAGGAAATATGTGAAAAGCAATGTCAACAGGACGGTGCCAAATGCATTGCCTAATTGCCAAACTGAAAACAATACCAAAAGCCAAAGAAAACCAGCAACTTTAACACAATTCACACGAATAACAACAAAATCCCAGGACTTCCCATCCCCAAAAACCATTTGCCAAATGCTAGGAGAAATAGGAGCCAGAGCAATTTTAATGGCCAGAAGCAGCTGCACGGAGGTGCCGAAAGCCAAGGAGCTGGCTAAATAACAGAAGGTGGATTACCGTAAAGTGGAGCAGCAGGAGCCGCAGGAGCCGCAGGAGCAGCAGCAGCTGGAGCAGCAGGATCAGCAGGACGAGGTCAGGCCATCCGAGCAGGCTGAGCATTGGCGCAATTAGCGATTCGCACCACTTGCTCGTCCTCAACCATTTCCCGCATCGATTTCATCGAGCGATGGGGCCTCACGCCGGTCCTGCGACCGCGCCAGGAGCAGCCGTTGAGCGGTGAAAACCTATCCAACGCCTCGCCCCCTCTTCTCTGCGATAGGTAAGGTCCCCAAGTCGTTTTATCCTCGAGCGATCAGCTTACCACGATTCTATTCGGTTAATTTGGCCGTCAGCAAACGCTTGAGGTTAATAATCATGAAAAGGGGGCTATGAATAGAAGCAAATATATTACTAAATAAATATTATTAATTACAAAAATATTTTTCATTATTACTTGCATTTGTTAATAGGGCTTGAAAATATATCGAAATATCAATATTTTTCGGTATTTAATATTTTATTACTGGAAACACCTGTATTATCGAAACAGTATTGGGAATATATCGAAAATATCGATACATTTCAAGCTTGCATTTGTTAATAGGGCTTGAAAAAATATCGAAATATCAATATTTTTCGGTATTTAATATTTTATTACTGAAAGCATCTTTATTATCGAAACAGTATTGTGAAAATATTGATAGATTTCAAGCTCTATTTAAAAAGGTGATCAAATTGATATTAAATATCTTTCTTATTAGTTTTTGCAAATTGTTTAAATGATGAGATTGGGAATTAGGTTCTTCGTAGATTAAGGAAAGTAGCTTTTTATTTATTGCTGAATTGGTTCTGCAATGCTTTTTATCCAACTAAACCTATAATTATATTCAATTCTAATAAAAAGTAAAAAGCGTCTTTGAACTAAGATATTTATCAGCCATTTTAACAAGGAAACCCTAAGAAATGCTACTTGAATTTCCATTGCATCCCCGAACGAGATGATGAGGATGATGAATGACAAATGATGAAGTGAATGTGACTGCGACTGTGACTGTGAATGCACAAACAGACGAAAACACAGACACTCACACACACGTACCCAACGAAACACTCACACAGCCGCGAATGGTGAATGGTGAATGGTGAATGGTGAATGGTGGGTGGGTCAATGCGGCGTATGCGCAATGTGACATTGACAGTTGCCCAAATGGCAAACACAAAAGTGGCACAGCATCAATATCATTAACATTCCAATGGCCCCACGACCATCAAGCATCCTATAGAAAAGCAACCCACCCCCCCCCCCCCCCTCACGATGCCTTTTCAGCCGATTGAGACATAACAATATCCTTTGATGATATCCTGTAATCGTCTCAGTGAATTGACATGAGTTTGACATTGATAACGATGCTGGATGGCTGGCAGTGTCTTCCCTTCTCTCAATTTCTCTCGATTTCTCCCCATTTTCCCTGCTTTTCTCCGGCAGAAGTTCAAGAACAAATGAAGAGCGAACCTAATGCATCTGGGTAGATTGGTAAATTAATGCCCGTCGCTAGCGAAAGCAATTCATGACACTAAATTCGCTGACACCGAGTCCTTTTGATCCTGCAGAGAACGAAATTAATAATACAAGTTTTTTTCATTTAACAAATTGGCAAAATGATTAACTTCTCTTATAGATTTATCATACTTTTTATACCATGAACGCATGAGATTAATTAATCTTTGAATAAATTGAATTCATTATACCCTTGCAGAGGGTATTATGATTTCAGTCAGAAGTTTGCAACGCAGTGAAGGAGATGTTTCCGACCCCATAAAGTATATATATTCTTGATCAGCATCACTAGACGAGTCGATCTAGCCATGTCCGTCTGTCCGTCCGTCTGTCCGTCTGTCCGTCTGTCCGTCTGTTTCTACGCAAACTAGTCTCTCAGTTTTAAAGCTATCGGGCTAAAACTTTCCCAAAAGTCTTATATCTATTGCAGGTAGTATATAAGTCGGAACGAGCCGGATCGGACAACTATATCATATAGCTCCCATAGGAATAATCGGGGAAAAAAATTTTAAAAAAATTTATCTTGGGTGTTTTTGAACCTAGACCCTCCTACTTTTGGAAATGCCATTTTTTATCTAATTCTGAATTTCGAATAAAATTTTTTTAAAATCGGACGACTATATCATATAGCTGCCATAGGAACGATCGAAAAATTAATGGGAATATAATAGGAAATAAATTATTGCTTCGTTGACTTTTATTGTATTCTCTTCTACTCTGGAATATGAGTCTTTTTAAATGTTTTCGAATTTCGATTTTAATTTTATCAATATCGAACAACTATATCATATAGCTGCCATAGGAACGATCGGAAAATTAGTCATTAATAGGAATTATCTGCAAGGGTATATAAGCTTCGGCTGGCCGAAGCTAGCTTCCTTTCTTGTTTTTTATTAATTTATAGAAAAAAACAAGTCTTTTAATTGCAATTATTTTGAAACATATAAATAGAAGTATAAATAGAATTTAACCATTAAAAGAAGAAAGTTCGCTGATTTTACTTGAAACTTACTTAAGAAACTTTTTATTTCTTATTGTAGCTCCATTTAAATTTGTTTTTTTATAAATACATTTTAAGATCATAATACACACAAAAAAATTTGCTTGGTAAAATTGACCAACAAAGATAGTTACGTAACTATTAAAATAGTTACGTGTATTTTGTTTTTGATTTGTGTGTGTATTTTGTTATTGTGGAATGACTATTTACTTAGTGGAATTGACAATTTTGCTGGTTGGGGCCTGTTTGACAATTATTACAGTTGATTTTACCAAGTTTTTTTTTTGTGTGTAGTATACCATCGTTTTGGTCTACAGAAATATATACCTTTGTGGAAAGGAATCTTGAGATTTACTTTTTAGCTGACAGAACGAAGATATTAAGATATTGTATAGATATTTCTCTCAGTGTCCTTACACTGCTCTTCTCCTTGTTGTTCTCGTTGTTATTGTTGTTGCTGATTGACGAGGCTTACACTTTCACTTTGCCTTTTGCCCAAGCAAACAATTGCCGCACATTTCAACTTGCAACTTGACATTTGCCCGCTGCTTGCCGCTTGCTATTTGCTATTTGCTGTCATTGTTCTTGACTTTTGATCCTGCTTCTTGCTGCTAGTTGTTGTTGTTAGTCGCAGTAGTTGTTGTTGTTGTTGTTGTTGTTGTTGTTGTTGTTGTTGTTGTAGTTGTTGTAGTTGCTGGCAGCGACAAGGCGACAAGCGCCGTCAACGTCAGCAACAAAGCAACAAAGCCATGAACAATGGCCACCGAACAGCCAACAATGAGGGAAATGAGTGTGTGGGTGTGTGTACTATAACACACACACACAAAACCCCCCCCCCCCCCCCCCCACATGTCTCGCCATTTTCGCTTTGTGTCGCTTTCACTCGCTTGACTTTCCCATTTCCCCCAAAATAAAAAAAAAGAAAACCCTCTGCAGTTTCCATGTGCGGTGCATTAAAATTAAAACCACACAATGTGGGGACTCCGGGATTGAAGATTGGGGATTGAAATACATTAAACGATTTCGGGGTCTTAACAAATTGAATGGAGATTACTTTGATTGCGGCCAAGACGATTGGAGTTCATCTCGAGAAAGGGGAGAACAGCTTCTGGGTCAACTATTGAGCATTTACCCCTGTTAAATTAAAGCTTTCTAAGGAAACATGCTAGATATCAAAAGCGGATACATCGGATTTTAGAACAAATTTGTTCTTGCATACTTTTTGAATACCATATTTCCTTTTTCAGCCAAGTGGGATAGATTTATCCCTCTTAAATCCCTCTCATTAAAAAGTTGAACAATAAATACTAGTTATAAACTATGCATTCATTTCAGATTTATCATTATATGATTATGAATCCTCAGTAAATTCTTCTTTTTAGCTTAAAAACGATTTTAAAAATTTAAATATTTTGGAAAGGTAAAAATGCAGTTTTATTGTCTTTGTCAATACCTATCGAAATGTAGAAGAAATTTTTTAAATCGGACCATTCGTTAAAAAGTTATGGCCGATCAGTAAGGGGTGTCTGATAGTCTTGTTTTTCTATGATTTTATCGATTAATGAGTATTCCATAGCCTTTTGATTGTCTTGCTGAAGAGCTATGAACTGATTGCACTTCTGAGAGCCCTGGCCAAGGGTCCTTAATATCTATATCTATCTATCTCTCCACAGTCAAGTGTCCATTCCCCCCTTAGACCACCCTTAACCCCCCTACGCCTCTGACGCACTTGAGACATTTGAAAAGTTTCACCTTTCGGGGAAGTTCGCTTCGCTTTTAAATTGTGCGCTTAACAAGTTCGCTTCCTGTCTTTATCCTTTTCTTCTTTTTTCTTTTCTCTTTATCCAACCTGCAGTCCCCCGAACTCGAACTCGAACTCCTTTCCGGCATTCTATTGTTACCTTTCCCTAAGCAAAGCCTTCTTTTCTGCTTTTCTGCCGTATAATAAACGACGAAAAGTTTCAAATAGCGGAACATGTTTAAAATGCCTGACGTGCAGTGCACACTTTTCCAGCACGTTTTTTTTTTACGCTTTTTTCCATTCTGCAATTTTCCACAACGCCTTCTTCATTTGCCGCAGCCCCTTTCATTCATTCTTCTGGCCACACGTGCAAATCGGCAAATGCAAACAGCACCGAAAACAGAAAGCGACAGGCAACAAGCATTCATGGCCCCCTGTCACTACCCCTTTAACTACCCCTTTCACTCCCCCATTTCACCCCCCACTTTCACTCCTTTCTCCCTCTCCCCATTTTCCTGGCTGGCTGGGGAACAGCTTGCATGTCGATGCACACGAGTAAGTAGAACCTGAGGACGGTTGCCAAAAATAAAAAAAAAAACAAAAAACAAAATCCAAACGGAAAATGAGAATGGGAATGAAAAACGAGAAAGCCAAGTTACGACGTCATATTTAAAACTTCTAAATACCCTCAATCTTGGGATCATTTTAGTAAATTACTAAGTCCAATAAAAGGCAACATCTGCATTAAATAAAAGCGAAAGCCGCCTCTTAAGTGAGCCCGTTGAGAATCGCCGAGAAGGGCGCTTGTTTAAATATGAAAATTTACTGAGCCGTCAAAAAATGTTTTAATGCTTTTCAAATTCCGAATTGTATTTCAGTATAATTTTGATTTGTAATTAAAATAAACACTTTAAGGTTCTAGGAAATGTACAATCAAATTAATTTATTTAGAACTTTCCATGACAACAATCTGGTTTTTCAAGAACAAAGGCACTTAGAAAAACAACCAATAAAACTGAACTAAACTTAACCAATTTCCTCGGTTCCTTGGCCAGGGTAAACGAGTAAATGCACAGAAGTAAATCACGAAAACATACCAGCAACTCACACAAATTGTGCACGCAACTGGCCAAGGTCGCAAAGGGCAGGCCAGTTGGTTAGTCCATCCAAACTATCCAAACTATCCAAACTATCCAACTATCCGACTATCCGTCCGTGAATCTTTCAGCTTTCAGCCAGGAATTTGCATAATTTGACTCTGCGGCTACCGTGATTCCCGATTTCAGATCCCCGATCCCCCGCCTGGCGATTGATGGCCTGAAAAACATTCAAGGCAAATTGTTGAAATGCAATACGATTCTAGAAGGGGGTAGTGTTTACACAGAAAATAAATATATATATTCCATTAGGTTCCTGAAAATGCATTAAAATGAAAAGAAGAAATATTAATATTATCAAGACATTTCTTTATACGTTTATTTTCATTCATTCATTTTCACGTGCAAAAGAATCAATTGTATTAGGTTCTTGAAAATGCATTAATTTTCAATAAAAAGAAAAAAAGAAGAATATTAATATTAACAAGACATTTCTTTAGACGTTTCATTCATATTCACGTTTAAAAATTTATCACTCGAATGCCGTTTGTGACGTCAGCATCCAGTTTCGCACTCACATTCACATTCACACTCACTTTCGCAATCACAATCGCATTCACCTTGCACAGCCAGCGGCTCCTCTCGTTTGACGGCGTTTATTGAATCATGTTGACACGCTCCAACTCGATCTAGCACCCCCCTCCGGTACGCCCATGTACCATGTGCCATGTTCCATTTCCCAGAGGGGAATCGATTTGGCCATGGGCCGCACACAAAGTCGCGGCCGAACAAAGGAGATTTCAGGCCAGGTTCCTAAACCAGCAGCAAAGCCAGAGACCGCAGATATCTGGTTAGGCTTCCAATGTAGCGTGTACAAAGTGCAAAGGATACATTATATTGTGACCAAAGTCGTGAGTAAACATTGTAAACACTTTCGGTTCTTCTCTGTGGATTTCACTCCTTTTTTATTTAATAATTATTCTATTCGATTTAGAGATATTCACTGCTCTTATGAGTTACTTTCCTTTCATATGCATTCAATTTTCCTCTTCGAAAGGCGCCCTTCTCGGCGATTCTCAACGGGCTCACTTAAGTGACGGCAAATGTGTGTGTTAAGTTATTTCCACTTTTTTATTTAATGCAGACGATGCTGGGATATTGGATTTACTCATTAGAGAACCGGGTATTCCTCGGCGCTTCCCAATGGTTTTACTTATGGCAAAATGTATTCAATGGCTGATTAACTAGCAGATGGGCGACTGAATGGGCGACTGGGTGCAAGTGCACTCCCTCAGTTCAAGGCTCCTTCGGGCTGAGTGTGTGTGCGTGTGCATGCCTTAAATTTCCTTTTGCCATCACATTAATTCATAAATTTCAGCATGCCGTTGTTGACGCTTCTAAAAATAGTCGCAAAAAAAGGAGGTTGGGGGTCGCAGTTCGCCGTTCGCAGTTTGCAGTTTGCAGTTCTTGGGAGGTCTAAGGACTGAGCCTGACGTTGCCTTGACCGGACAAAGGGAAACAGGCAAGCTCACACACACAGAAGCACTCACTTTGCACATGTCAGATACCAAGATATACATACATACATACCCATATCCCAGGACGAAATTCCACTTTGATTTTCGACTTTGCATTGAACTTCACCCATCGCCGTTGCCGTTGCCTTTTCCGTTTCCGTTTCCGTTTTAGTTTCAGCTGTATCAGCTTTTCGGCTTATGCAATCCACCTGCAGAACGATGCGGAAGTGGGTGAGACTCGATTCTCGACTCGACTTGTGGATACATATGTATGTACTTACCCACATACCTACATACCTACGTACCCCCTGTAAATAGGTCGCTGCAGCAGAACAGAGCTTGCCGACATCATCGACATCGGCGGCATCTAGAAAGGAGGCTAGGCGACAATGACGTCACAGCCGCATCAGGCCGTGCCGCTGACCTATATATATGATTGCTTGCCAGAGCAACAGAGACAGCAGCAGAGAGAGAGAGAGAGAGAAGCGTAAACGTATGCATAAATTTCTGACTGACATTTACATATAGTAGATAAAGATAAACAACAAAAGTTCTTTCCATGTACTATACCTGTACATAAGTACTATATATATTATATGGATGCAGAGAAGGCATAAACGGTCTAAAGTCGGCGGAAGAGAAGAGCCTACTACACCTGTGCCGAAACCGTTTGTTGACATTTAGTTTGAACCGGCCTTTTACGCCCTGCACTCTCCTCTTCTTTTTCTCCTTGGCTTTTTTTTTGCGGCTTGCAACAGCTGCTGACGTCACACCGGACAATAGATCAATTTGTGTTTAAAAAGAAAGAGCTCATTTCAAAATTATAGATACAGTTGGATGCCTAAGGTATTTAATATTCATTGGCTACATTTTCAGTTAAGGAAATCTTAACTAATCCTTTATGACAGGTGACAACCCTGGCCAAAGCCTTCCTCGGCGCTTCTCATTCGCCACACTTCATTTAAATTACTCTTGGAGTAAAGATACATACATATAAAATAGTACAAAATAAGATCCGATTACGAAATATTGCGCTTGTAATGGACTTAATTAGGATTAAAAACCCTAAAAAATAGCATACTTTTGTTCGAAGTTCTAGTCCTCATTTTTCGTTATAAAAAATCAGTATTTTCGCCGAAACAAAGGAAATATTGATCCAAATATGGATTGTCATACCTTGTTGAACTCGTATTTAAATTCCCTATCGGTTGGCATTCAAGGCTAGCAATCTTAAATTTTTTAAATTTTTCGTAAAAAATTGTAATGAAACCCCTTATAAAAAAAATGAAATTTGGCAAAAATTTTATTTTTTCAAAATCACACGGAAAGTGTCATGGATTTAATTATTATTTTGTTATATGTTCAAAACAGTATGTATTTTTGATGTAGGACCATTTTTGGCCAAGTTATAGCAAAAAAACCGAAAGAAAAATTCCTATTTTTGTAAAAAAACCAAAATCCCGAATTTCCACCAGAAACAAACCAGTTTTTTCGCTGAAACAAGGGAAATATTGATCCAAATATGGATTGTCATACCTTTCTGAACTCGTTATTAAATTTCCAATCGATTTGCATTTAAACCTAGACATTTTATTTTTTTGACATTTTTCGCAAAAAATCATGATGGTACCCCTTATCAAAAATGTGAAAATTGGGTCAAATATTTATTTTTTTAAATAAGACGGAAAGTTTACTAATATTAATTATTGGGTTGTTAGCTGCTCAAAACAGAGCGCCTTTTTGATTTAGGACCATTTTTGTCCAAGTTACAGCAAAAAATCGATGAAGAAAAATCTTATTTTTACCAAAAATCAAGATCCTGAGTTCCCACCCAAAATAAGTAGTATTTTGGTCATGAAAATAATGATCCAAACATGGAGTGTCCTACCTTGTTGAACTCGTTATCAAATTCCCAATCGATTGGTATTTAAACCTGAAAATTTTTAAATTTTGCAATTTTTTGCAAAAAATCGATAAATTGGATCAAAAATAAATTTCCCAGAAAGGGATAGGGATCGTTAGTTTAGGTTGTTGGCTGCTCAGAGCAATCGGTTTTTTAGCTGTGGGCCTTAAATAAGCTAAATTACGATAGAAAAACCGCGAAAAATCCCTATTTTCCGCCCTGAAAGGCTGAAGTCCCTTCTCTGCGCTTCTCAATTACCACACTTAAGCTTACAACACTTATAATTACTTAAGATTAAACAATTAATTACTTGTCACTTTGGTTCTTAAACCGATAAATTATTTTATTTTATCGCGCTGAGCGGTAACTTACAATGCCGTTATTATTATGCTGACCAAATGTGCGATCATAAATATATGAAGAAGCGGCCATCGGCGGCAAGATGGAGTTGCAACCGGAAAAGATTTATGCCGACAAACAATTTGTTCGAGCTGGCACTCGCGATTATGGCAGTCGAGTGGAGGGGCCAACTGATGTGGATGAGGATGGGTTCTTGGGTTTTTGGGCTTTTGGGGGTGGGCCAGTGCACTTACACGCTTAATTAAATGCCACGGCACGGCGCCAAAAAGTTGCCAGCAGCCTTTGCAGCAGCAACAATTGCACATTGTCAGCAACATCAGCGATAAGGGCGGAAAATGTTGGGCAAACTGCCAGCAAATGGGTGGTTCGATGATGATGATGGCGTTGCTGTGGCTGAGCCCGTTTTTATATGCGATTGTAATACAATTTCAATTACAAGTGTAAACATAGGTACATTGCCGGCATGGGCGTATCCACATATATATAGATATATACATATTTGGAGTGCAATGAATTTAATTTGAACGAGGCCTAAGCCAAGGGAAGAAGGGCTCGAGTACCTTCACTTTTGCCTTCGTATGGCACACACTAAAAGTTGGCATCGCAATTGCGAATTGCAATTTGAAATCGAGAAAGTGAGGCTGGCTGAAATCCCCGACTGCCGGCGGCCATATGCAATATGCATGGCCATTGAATATTCAATGGCAGAGCTGGAAATCTGGAAATTGATTCGAGCCAAAAAGTAATTAAAGACCAGGCCACTGGAGAGCTTAAAGATCGAAGGCATTGAATAATGGAGACGCGACTTTCGGTTTCGTTTTTAACTGAAAGTCGAAAGTAATTGCTGTTTGACTTGGGGTATTTAGGTATTCAGGTTGAAAGTTGAAAGTTGGCGCCAGACTTTGATTGGATTAATTAAGTTTTAACTGTGAAGTAATTATTATTGACTAGAATAAACTCAATTGAACTTTTCTCTTTGCGACATTTTGTTCTGATTTTGAGAGCACTCAACTCGAAATGAGAGCGAATGTTCTTGAATTTTTGAGAGCGAATGTTCTTGAATTTTTGACAGCGAATATTTTCAATTCAAGAGCAATGAGCTCTCTTTGCTTAGAACTCCGTTTAATCTATTTTCTTTAACTGTGAAGTAATTATTATTGACTAGAATAAACTCAATTGAACTGTTCTCTTCGCGCCATTTTGTTCTGATTTTTAAGAGCACTCAACTCGAAATGAGAGCGAATGTTCTTGAATTTTTGACAGCGAATGTTCTCAATTCAAGAGCAATTAGCTCTCTTTGTTTAGAAATCCGTTTAATCTATTTTCTTTAAGTGTGAAGTAATTATTATTGACTAGAATAAACTCAATTGAACATTTCTCTTCGCGCCATTTTGTTCTGATTTTGAGAGCACACAACTCAAAATGAGAACGAATGTTCTTGAATTTTTGAGAGCGAATGTTCTCAGTTCAAGAACAATGAGCTCTCTCTGTTTAGAAATCCATTTAATCTATCTATCCTAAATCTATTAAACTATTAAATCTATTAAATAGTTTCAGTTAATAACCATTATTAAAAATCCAACCAAAATCCAGTGTTATTCATTTGCCTTCTTTTCATTCACTTTATTCACAGGTCTTTGCCCAAATTGAGCAGTCAAGACGAAGAAGGGGGGGCTGGTCATGGCTTTGGTGGCGGACCGCAACACTTTGAACCCATTCCTCACGATCATGATTTCTGCGAAAGAGTCGTTATAAATGTGAGTCCCATCGATCAGTCATCCAATTGAATTTAAGGCACGTTTTCTTCCCAATTCCCAATATTTTCAGGTAAGCGGATTAAGGTTTGAGACACAACTACGTACGTTAAATCAATTCCCGGACACGCTGCTTGGGGATCCAGCTCGGAGATTACGGTACTTTGACCCGCTTAGAAATGAATATTTTTTTGACCGTAGTCGACCGAGCTTCGACGCGATTTTATACTATTATCAGAGTGGTAAGCATTCCGGCAACAGTCGACTATCTCACATCCAACGAATATCCCTTGCAACTCTTGTGCAACCCCAGGCTAATGTTTATCGTTTTTCTCTCTATACTTTATACTTTTCGTCGTCGCCAACGAACAACCAAACAATGAATACATGACTTTATTCACACACTGCCCACCAAAAACTCCATCCACTCCAAACTATACCCCCCAAAAACCAAAAACACTCATCACACGTTCATCCACAGGTGGCCGACTACGGAGACCGGTCAATGTCCCTTTAGACGTATTTAGTGAAGAAATAAAATTTTATGAATTAGGTGATCAAGCAATTAATAAATTCAGGTAAGCCCACGTGTTGCCCACAAGAAATTCCACCACTCCCTAACCAAAAAACCAGAAAACTAAAACAATAACCCAAACAAAAAACCAAAATAAATGTAAACAGGACAACACATTGGTTCGGTTTGTTCTATATTGGTAGCACGGCAAATTTACTTATCGAATCAGTGTAATGAGGCATGCAACACGGCTAAACAGACCGACACACACGCACATAGACATAGAATAGATCTAGACTTGGCTTAAATGCAAACGTTGCGTTGGCTGGAAGTGCGGTTAGAAGGGAAAGTGTATTTTTTAAAAAATATTACTATTAGAAATGAATTGTAATAGTTTTGGTTTAAGCATTAAATTAAGTTTAACTATTATATGTAGCTTGTTGGCAACTTTCCCTTAAAACTGTAACAGCTCCACCCAATATTTAAAAAACAAACACAAAAAACAAACAGATAGAGATGGACTGGACCGGATCGAATGCGAATGCGAATGAGCAAGTGAATGTTAATCACTTGACCACCAGCTTAAAATTTTGTTCATACGGCACGGGGGGCAGTGTGGCCGGATTCGTGGAGCGGAGCTGGAAGCCGGAGGAGAGTCAACCTAGGAGGGTCAGCCAGCGATCAAGGAGCCAGCAGGATGCAGCCTTCAGCCCACTTCAACTTTTTTCCAACTCTTTGCTAATTGCCAATGCCAAAAAGAAATTCAAAGCCAATATTTTAAGTTTAGCTTAGCAGCTTTCGATTTAAGCCTTTTGCCTGCTTCTGATTAGAGTTGCGAACCAATCAACTAAATTTGTGCCTAAAAAATACCTAAAATACTTAAGGAATGCCACACTCACAGACCCACACACACAGACACACAGTCCATACACCGAATTATGAGATCGCATTTCATTGTTGATACTAACGCGACACCATCAATCATTCTCTATTTGCAGAGAGGATGAAGGCTTTATTAAAGAGGAAGAAAGACCATTACCGGATAATGAGAAACAGAGAAAAGTCTGGCTGCTCTTCGAGTATCCAGAAAGTTCGCAAGCCGCCAGAGTTGTAGCCATAATTAGTGTATTTGTTATATTGCTATCAATTGTTATATTTTGTCTAGAAACATTACCCGAATTTAAGCATTACAAGGTGCGTACGAATCGAACAGCCGAAGGACCTCCAAGGGATACATATCCATCTCTTTTCCTTTTCTTTTTGCTTTCTCTCTCTCTCTCTCTCCGATTCGTTTTGCAGGTGTTCAATACAACAACAAATGGCACAAAAATCGAGGAAGACGAGGTGCCTGACATCACAGATCCTTTCTTCCTTATAGAAACGTTATGTATTATTTGGTTTACATTTGAACTAACTGTCAGGTAGGCCGCTCTCTTCCATAACAAACTATTTATGCGTACACATAGTTGTAAGCTAAGCGAACGAAAGAGAAATATTAGTTTGAACTTGAACTCGAATACAATAATATCTCTCTGTCCATCTGAAACTATGTTTTTAATTGAGTACCACAGACATTGATTTTCTGTTCTCTCCCTTCTGTTCTTTTCTGTTTTGTATATTCGATTCATTTAAATACCGATTATATATTATATATTATAAATTATATATTTCTCTGTCTGTTGCTTTGCTTTTGTTCGACACCCATGGTTTAATTCAACTGTTTCAATCTGAAATCTTTTCTCTCTCTCTTACATCTCTCCTCTCTGTCTCTCCTTCTCTCTCTCTCTCTCTCGCTCTCGGTTACTCTATCGCGCTGTCTGTGTGAATCTTTAAACCAAACCAATCGCTGGTCGTTGTATCGATTTTGTGTGTGTTCAGGTTCCTCGCATGTCCGAACAAATTAAATTTCTGCAGGGATGTCATGAATGTTATCGACATAATCGCCATCATTCCGTACTTTATAACACTAGCGACTGTCGTTGCCGAAGAGGAGGATACGTTAAATCTTCCAAAAGCGCCAGTCAGTCCACAGGTATGAGATTTCTGTTTGCCCAATGCCAACTACACAAAAGTATCGATATTAATCACTCACACATACACACATACACTCACACACCACCACCGACCACCAACACTCACACTCAAGCATATACAGTTGAACCGATTAAAGTAATAAGTGTTGCCATCATCATTTATGAGTTGCCTGACATGATAAAAAAAAGGGGGTTGCCTGCCCGCCCCAAACCCAAAAAAAAAACAAAAAAACAAAAAACACCACACAACTTTCAGACCAAACTTTTCATTTGTTTCAACTTCAACCTCAATCCCAAACGAATAACCCACCAATCAAACCAATCAACCCATCCCACGTCCCAGTTTATCGATAACACACGACCAGGTTATGTTCATTGTTGTATATTGCCGATACTACTTACTAACACAAGCCAAGACATCCGCTTACTCACCTATATACAAACATACCATCGAGCTATGTAAATGAACATCCATCATCATATATATATAAACGATACACACCAACATACGTATATATATATGCATACCACCTACTATATATATATATATATATTTCGATAAAATTTTTAGGACAAGTCATCGAATCAGGCTATGTCCTTGGCAATATTACGAGTGATACGATTAGTTCGAGTATTTCGAATATTTAAGTTATCTAGGCATTCGAAGGGTTTACAAATATTAGGACGAACTCTGAAAGCCTCAATGCGGGAATTAGGTTTACTTATATTTTTCTTATTTATAGGTAAGTTCCATACAGTCAAAAAAAAAAAAAAAAATCTCAAAAAATCAAATATCAAAACAAAACATACCACATTTACTTATCGATTTACGAGTTTTATTCAAACAACAAAAACAAAAGATAAATACTGCAAAACGACTGCGACCATCCAGACAGACTCACCCCCGCTACCCTGTTTTCCCGTCCAAAAAGCTCTTACTTACTATAACTATAACTATTTCGATACGAAAAGTACGAGCATCGATCGCGAATTAAAACAACCACAAAAGATACATATACTTATCTATCTATGCTTACGTCTGCCTCAAGCCAGCACATTTATGTTACCGCTCATCACGAACCTCTAATCCTCTAAACAAAGAAAAGAAACCGAACCTGCCAAATGTTTCATTGCGCCACAGACAAACAACAGCCAACCTAAGCCACAAATAAACAAAAACAAAAAACAACAAAAAACAAAAAACAACAAAAAACAGAAAACAGAAAAGTGTTATGCTTTTTAAGAACTTATCATTTTCAATTTGATTTGCTTCACGAAACTCGGCGCAAGCCAAAATCCAAAATCCCCAGACTTAAGACTAAGCTATACCGAATACGAGAGCTCCCAGTACTTGTATAGATCAAGTGCCCATTATCTAAATATAGTGTATCTGCAGAGAGCCCCTGTCCCCAAAACTCCAAACTTAAAACTCAACGAAGAACCCGAAATAGAGATTAGACCTAAAACATCAAGCTATAAACTAAAGTAAACTAAAGTAACGTTAACTAGTAATACTATATATATACAGCCATCGATATTCACACATCCAGCTAACTAATACACCCACACCAACACCCACACACACTTAATACATATACTAGAGGGAGGCCCTTAGAGCGTGTATATCCGTATTACCTAGGTGTATAACTCGTATAACTCACCCATTACGTATCTCTAACTTATTTAGTGTCGTCTAATCCTAGCGCTAAGTAGGTACAAACTATCGCCCAATTGAGCAGCGATAGGCTAGATACGACCCACCCCCCGTTCGATCTTATAGCCCGATAACTATCGATATACCGATATACCCCCGTGAGAAGCGCTCAAATCGCTCAAGCCCCATAAGTATCGTTCGATGTGGATATGTTCGTTGAGTTCTCTTCATTTGCGTTTTGTATTACGAATATCAATTTGAATTTCAGTTTGAATTTGGTTTTGGCTAGCTTTTTGGATAAACAGCAGCAAAGTCTATCTCAATGTACTCGAATTTTAGTCTATTACTCCTGATATACTCTGACAAAGTGCGAACGGCCGACGAGGGAGGCGAAAATGATCGAGTGTCTACAGCTTTGAGTCTTTTCGGAATTCCCCAAAGTGCCGCGTTCAAGTCGTTGGCAATTTTAAGCACCTCAAGCAATTTGCACGTAGACCTAGCAATCGATATTTAATCGAAATAATCTATCTATATTTATAGCCTAGCCCTTATGATCCAAACGGAAATGTGCCAAACTGCTTTGAAAATGCCTTAAAATTGGCAAACTTCTTGGCCTTCAAATTGTCCAACCAAACAGACAATAAAAAACAATAAATAGCAACTAGAAATGGTGATCGATATATGTTACAACCCTATACATACAGAAAGATCAAGCGAAGTGAAACCATCAAATCTGTATCAAATAAATTATATATATTTTGTATTGTTGTTCATGTTCTACCACATTCAAGTTGTTCGTAAACCGTAAACCGTAATCTGTAATCTGTAATCTGTTATCCGTAAAACGTTTTCAGTAATCCGTAAACCGTACTCATCATCAACGTTGTCGTTTCGATGTCCATATGTCCACAGATTGTGCCGTGGTTTGAATTTTGCTTTTAGTTCTATAGTTTCTAGCTTCTAGTTCCTAATTTCTAGTTGGTAATTTCTAGCTCATAGTTCGTTGTTGTATCCGTTGAACGATTAACGTATTAACCATACCTAAGTATATATCATATGTATAATCTATAGTGTACCATATCTAAACCGACATACTGAACATGAACACATCTATATCAATATATCGTTACCGAAATACTCTCAACTATCTGCATATCTAAATATATGTACCTATATATTCTATTCTGTATATATCAGTTACGTTGAGTTATGTGTCTGTTGTGTTTCATTCCATGCCATTGCATTCCATTCCGATTCGTTTCGTTTCGTTACGTAATTTTACGATATGTTAGATATTATGTTTTCCTTGGCTTTCAAAATTGCAGAGAACTGAGAACAGCTAATGATATCTATGGTTTAACTGATATATACATGTATAGTATATTTATATTTCTAATAGACATTCGTTTCCGTTACCGTATCATTTGTCTTGCCGTAGTGTAGCCCTATCATATCTAAACTGTACGCATATACATATACATCGATATATTGATATATATGTATGGAAATCTATTGATATGACTACTTACCTACTACTACTTATGAACCGATAACGTATGTATATTGTATTGTACAGAGTACCTAGCTAGTTTCATGTTTAACTCTAACCAAAAAAAAAAAAAAAAAAAAAAAAAAACAACCAACAACAAAAATAATAATAATATTCTCTATAAATTAATTATCTTCTGTATAGCTAGTTTCCACCGATCAAGTAGTCGTATTAACCTTACTAACACATACAATCACACACCAGACACTCTATTTCTATATATCTCTCTCTCTCTCTCTTTACTTCTCTCACACACACACCCACACTTGTGAAAGCGCAGAGATGTAGGCAATAAATGATCCTTAATCTCTGCTCTTTTGCTCTTCGGTTCCCCTGAACCCGAGGAACCTTCCAAATTTTTGTTATCGCCTTTGTAATATTTTGCTAACTTTTGTGTGACACCCACACAAACACACCCACAACCACACCCACACAGAGACACTAACTACTAATACATACATACCATGCCCAACGATGAATATTCCTCAAAACAAAAACATTTTTGACTACATATATATAGTTTTTCCTTATCGTGCACCAAAATTTCAATTCCAAGAGAAAGGAAATTAAAGATAACAACTTACTAATTCCATAATAATCATAGTCCTATGTATATCTTGTAGTTGTTTTAACGAATTAATAACAAGGGGACCCAACCACCTTAAAAATCTGAAGGGAATCAGATATGTGTACTATTGTATCTGCCCCTGCGACCCAATTTGATCCAAGACCCAAAGATCAAAACAAAATGACCAACCCCCAACCGATTCCCAAGCAGAAAATAACAATTAATTTGCACTTTTATTAACGATTGATCTCTATATTTTGAACGATCCAAATCTCCTCGAATTGGATCGTAATTCAGGCGTGGTCCTGTTCTCGTCGGCGGTTTATTTCGCGGAGGCCGGCAGCGACAGCTCCTTTTTCAAGTCGATACCGGACGGCTTCTGGTGGGCTGTGGTGACCATGACGACGGTGGGATATGGTGATATGAGGTACAGCCCACGTTTCAGTGGTCCCGGCACTAGCTACTATCTACTAGCTACTCTCAAATCCCGTCTTCAATATCTACACTTATCTCTCTGTCTCTTTCTGTCTTTGTCTTTGTCTGAGTGTTTTTGTAACTGAGTGTTGTACAGTCTCTCCCATATCTCAACTATATGTCTTTCTAAAGCTTTATGTGTGTCATTGATGTTTTGCTTTTGTCACTCCTAATGCTAATGTATGATAAATCGAGAAATGGTGGTTCCATTCCCATGCGTACCAGTGTGTACAGTTGCGTCCGTCGATAAAAACGATAGAAACGGTCACTCTGTAAATTGAACAATGTGAATATGTGCCATATATGTGATGTTGTGGTTCCCCCTGTGGTGATCGCTCGCTTTAACGGACCTATATCCCTGTTTTCCCCCCTATGTTTTTTGTCTCATTTTCATTTCCGTTCATTCGTATTCCTTTTGGTGTTTCCTTTATGGCATGATTGGTTCTACGTTTTGCGTCCCCCATTCCTTTTTACGTTTTTCATCTCTTTAACGTTATGTTCGTCCTTAGTATGTGCCTACATCCCCCCACTCCGCATCCCACTAGCCCCTAAATAAGGAATGGAGTCTATTTTCTGATTTTCAAGACATTCTATGGTCCACTGTCGCCGTTTGTTCCACCCGCAAAAATATATATCACCATATTTTTGGGCCCCGATAGCAGTACGAACAGCGGGAGGCTCACCAGAAACCGATTTCCCCCAATTGATCCTCTGATCGATCTTAACCATTTATTTTAGGATAATAGAAATAAACAAACCCATAGGTTAGCCATGATTTTCTGCTTGGGAATGCCGCCGGATTGTGGTGAATATATCAAAACTCTTTTAAGTTGAACCGAAAAACAAAAACACCGAAACCGAAACTGAAACAGAAACAGAAACCGAAACAGAAGGGTTGCGAAATGTATTTTGGAAAACACGAATGCCCCACCATCACATATACGTACACCACCTTGACGAGCTTCCGACGCATCCAGACATATAAGACTTACTTTCAACAAAACACTCTTTGGTTAAATGTTAATTTTGAAAAAAAAAAAAAATTAATAATAATAATAAAAATAAAACTTTAAAAAAAAAACCAAAATTCAACAAAAAAACATAAAAGAATATATTACCAATGCAAAGCAATGTTTCTCCCATCAATTCTTTTAGGCGTCGTACTCTTCTCATCGGCGGTTTATTTTGCGGAAGCTGGAAGCGAAAATTCCTTCTTCAAGTCCATACCCGATGCATTTTGGTGGGCGGTCGTTACCATGACCACCGTTGGATATGGTGACATGACGTATGCAAATCTATACAATTCTAACTTTTATGATTACGTTTACGATAACTCCAGTTTTGATTTTACGTTTTCGTTTACGTTTCTATTTCCTTTATCTTTATCTTTATCGTTACCGTTACCGTTATCGTTTCGTTTTCGTTTCGTTCCCGCCTTGGGAGCGCCTCCTTTCCGGGCGTTCCATTCCCTCTCCGTTCCACCACTGTGTGTTTTGTTCTAATTTCGAATTTTACATTTTCTTTTCCTAACTGTTTCGTTAATTGCGTTATGTGTGATTACTAAGAGCCCGCCCCCCTTTAACACCCTTTAACAAAACGCTAACCCAACTAAAGCTATCTACCGAAATGTATCCAAAACTAACTGTACTTCTTGCTAACCCCTTTAAGTTTCGTATCTCCCGATTATAATAATATGCAAAACCAAACTTAAACGTTGTTGTCTCTTACTTTGACTCGCTGAGCTGATTGTTTGTTTTCCGTATTTGTCTAAAATGACTTCTATTTGTCTTTGTCTTCGTATTCGTATACTTATATTTCTATTTGCCTTAAATCTTGTGTTTCATTCCATCCGTTTCCGTTTCGTTGTGGTATCCTTTAACGGTCTTCGGTTGGCATCACTCTTTCTTTCTTTCATTCTCGCTCGCACTCGCTCACCCACCATCTCGCTATCTCGTGTGTTTCGTTTCGTTTTGTTTCCATTTCATTGCGTTTTCACATCGAGTCTTTTAGCTGTTTTTTACATTTATACTTTGCGCCAAAGTTGAAGTATTATGCTTATCATTTTCTTATCGCAAATTACCTATGTAACGTTGTGTCGTTGTTTAGTTCACAAAAGATACCGAAAAAAAATACGAAAATAATCTTGAAAAATACCAGAACAAGTCATCAGTTCAACTCGATTTAATACTCATGCCGGGCACTGTAGCTTAACGGTACAGTGCCGCCCATAAGCGCCATCATCAAACACACACACACACGCACACATGAACACACTGGGTGAGGGAACCACGCCCACCGAGCGATAACGATAACTTCATTTGCTGGCCAAACAGTTTATCGAGTTTAGCTCCCCCTCCCCCCGAAAACACCCAACACAAAAAAGCTGGAGGAGAAGAACAAAAACAAAAAAAAATACTAAAGGATGGAGGAGACGAGGACGAGCATGCTGCATGTGCCCGATAAACACACTTACCCACTTACAGGACACTCACACACCTAAGCGCCCCCATTCACACACACGCACACTGAGACACAAAAGTTTAGCTACAGCCGCCTAATGAGCAACAAAGCCCAAGCCCAGCCGCCTGCCAAATCCAATTGCCTATGATACCCAGAACCCCAGATCCACTCTCCACTCTCCACTCCTTTTTCCCTATTTTCCAACTTTAACCGGAGGAGGAAAAAGTTTTTGCCACACACTCATGCACCAGGAACACCACCCCTCACACACACTGAAACACCTGAGCCAGTTGCTCGCACTTATGCAATAATTATGTCTGTATATAAGCACACGAACAAAAAAGAAAAAAATACCATACCATACTATACAAAACCCAGATATACTACGCCTACCTTACCACCCGTTGTTCTAAGTGTTGTGCCTTCTTCTTTCGACTTTCGTACTCTTTGCGCCACTTTGATTTGATTTGAACGTTCTCTGCTAGACTAATGCCTACGCCTACTCAAGCCCTCCTCTCTATAAATATTATACCTATATAAGCGTACACCTATCGATATCTATATCTATACCTGTATCTGTATCTATATAATGCGTATTGCCCTATAATTTTGCCAATGCATACAGTATATATGATAAAGAACCAAAAAAAAAAAAAAAAAAAAAAAAAAAAACCAACGCAAAAGAAATTCTAAGAACAAAACAAGAGTTTTACTTTACATTTCTTATATATTTGTATTTTCATTTTATTTATATCGTTCGTTCGTTAACATCGCTCGCTTCCATCCAAACAAACAAATACCAAAAATCAATTAAAAAAAAAAAACAACCAACCAACTCCAAAATTCTCAATTCAAATAAAATATACATCAATTGTTAATCAAAACCAAAAACAAATATCCCCAACAACCAACAAAAAAAAAAACTGCACCTATATCTTACCATAAAAAAAAAATATATATATATAATAATATTAAAAAAATAAAAAACAAAATGCAACCCTAAAACTCGCGGAAAAATTGTATGTGCAAATGATTGCCAATCGAAAATTGCATTGTATCGTTTATCGTTTGACACACGATCACGACTATCGATTGAAATCGAAACCGAAATTGAATGAAATTGAAATTGAAACTGAAATTGAATTGAACAAATTGATAATGTGAAACTGAAACTGATTGATTGACTGATTGATTTATTGAATTATGAATGATTGATTGAATGGTACAGACCCGTCGGCGTTTGGGGCAAGATTGTGGGATCACTGTGTGCCATTGCTGGCGTGCTGACCATCGCACTGCCGGTGCCGGTCATCGTCAGCAATTTCAACTACTTCTATCACCGCGAAACGGATCAGGAGGAGATGCAGAGCCAGAACTTTAATCACGTTACTAGTTGTCCATATTTGCCAGGTACATTAGGTAAGTTCAACACTGTGTGTGCACACCCAAAACCGAAACCCGAACTCTCAGCCCGAACCCCCTATCTCTCAATCTCAATGTCTATCGCTCTGTGCCTCCTCTGTTGTGGCCTTGGCTCGAGCCCACCCCTCCCCCTCGATTCGCATTTATCCCACGAACTCCCCGAAAAAACCCACACAGAATACCAACACCCCACCACTACCGACAGAACCACCAAAAACCCAACCACAAATTCAAGTAGAGCAACAAAAAGTAGAACCGTCGAATAAAAATAGAAACATTTACGAAGAAAGAAACGAATTGTGGATGTGCCGATGCTAAAGCCGAAGGCGGTGCCGTGTGCCCCTCAAAAAAAAAAAAAAAAAAAAAAAAAAACTAACCACTTAGCAAGCAACCAACCACCAACCGAATACCATCCATCCTCCCGATTGGCAGCACCACCAACTGGCTCCCAAACGGATGGGTACACCGGCACTGCTTTCGAACCAGACACGTTGTCACACAGAGAAAAAATATCACCACAAACGATGGGTTATCGAATACCAGCTACCTTGGATCTGAGGCATATCATCGTTGTACCAAACAAACGCGATATTCGAAAGATATGATGATGAAATTGTGTGCCTTACTAACGGTTGTTATAAAAATGTCTCCAGACATCACATATACACACATACCATATACATACACCCATACTTTAAGAGACATCCACGCTATAAAGTATGGAAATAGATATCACAATGATATGCCAAAGATAAGTGATATGTGTTTAGGATTAATTGAAAAAGTCGAGATGATAATATGAAACAGATGTTATGTTTTTTCTCTGTGCACTGCCGAGCACCCAGCAGCCCAGCAGCAGGCCCCAAAAAAAAGAAAAAAAAAAAAAAAGTGGCAACCCTGGAGGGGCTGGTGGGTGGGTGACGTGCTGCAGCGCCGGTGGGTGGCAACCCTGTCGGTGGGGCAGCGGTATTGCGGTATTGACAGCGGTGCCACAACCAAAGTGCACGTACTGTGTGTGTGTTTTGTGTGTAAGCGAGTACTACTACTACTACTGCAGCAAAAAACATAACCGTTACCGATGCATTACAACTGTATGTGTGATCTCCTCTTTCTCTCTTCTCTCTCTCTTCTTTTTGTTTCTCTCTTTATTCCGTCAATTTAATGGCCAATTCGAATATCGAAACGTGAACTCCACACCAAAAAAAAAAAAAAATCGCAAAAAACCAAACTGAAAAACCCGTTAACCCAAATTCAAATCCAAAAATCCGTTCCTGCATCCCTGGCATTGTGTGAATCCCCCAATCAAACTCACGTACACACGTCATACACACACACACCTACACACACATACACTCTGTCTGCCAACGCGTGATACACATACACACTGCGACAAAATACACACTAAACAAATGCATACAAACCACCAAGTAGGTCAACACATGAAGAAATCATCGTTGTCCGAGTCCTCATCGGATATGATGGATTTGGACGATGGTGTCGAGTCCACGCCGGGATTGACGGACACGCATCCTGGACGGAGTGCGGCGGCTCCATTTTTGGGAGCCCACCAGCAGCAGCAGCAGCCTGTGACATCCTCAATGTCGATGTCGATCGACAAACAGCTGCAGCATCCACTGCAGCAGCTGACGCAGACGCAACTGTACCAACAGCAGCAGCAGCAACAGCAGCAGAATGGCTTCAAGCAGCAGCAACTGCAGCATACGCAACAGCAGCAGCAACAGTCCCACACAATAAACGCAGCAGCAAGCGCAGCAGCGGCAACGAGCGGCAGCGGCAGCAGCGGCCTCACCATGAGGCACAATAATGCCCTGGCCGTTAGTATCGAGACCGACGTTTGACTACTGGGTAAGTGTTGGAAAACGCCACTCGCTTGCTGCACAGACCAACCCTCAACCCTCAACCCCCCCACCCCCCCACATCCCATCTTTATCACACTCTCAATCTATCTTGCTCTGGCACACTCCCGAAAACCCCCCTCCACACCAACGTGCACCTTGAGCCGTAGAGCGTAACTAGGTTTAAGTGTTGCAAAATGCCAAAAGCAAAATGCGAAATTCTAAAACGGCTCGTTCGCACTGGCCGCCCTTGATGCGGAGCAGCGGCCACACTTTGTTTTGCTGCTAAATGAGAGAAACGGAATGTTCGGAATTAAAACTATCAATTGAAAAACTTTCAAAAATATATTTTCAAAGCATAAAGAATTGGATAACTTCAAGAATCAAACACATTTCTTTTCACTAACCAGTGCGAACGTGCGATCATTTAAATTGAACTGAATTGAATTCCGATTTGATTAGAATATAACTTTTTCTCTCTTTTCTCTCCACGTGGCGCGCTCTTCCACCTACGCGAAACACATGTTTGCCTATGTTTACGTATCGTATGAACCTAATCCTAAACTTAACCTAAACCCAAACCTCTGCCTACGTCTCGAACCCTATGTATTACCATATGTATGATATGATACGATATGTATACGATATATAATATGATAACTTATGATATTTGATAAAGTGCAAAAGACGTTGCGTGGTATAAATTTGGCCTTGACAGGAGTTACGTTGGATGCCAGAAACGACTACAAAAGCTGTTTATATTTAATTTAAGTAGATCAAATAACAAAAACAAATTTAATCTATTGCTAAATTAAATTAAATTTAATCTAAATTAAAACTTAAATTAATTTAATTAAATTATACATTTAATGATAAACAACACAAAAACCAAAACCAAATCCAAATCAGAACAAACAAAAGGCAAGATAAATGAATGAGTAAGGGAGTAACAATAAATTCGAGTAGTATGGCATAATCCAATAAAAAAAAACCAAAAAAAAAAAACATTGACAAAAAACAGAGATCAACAAGGTGAGAGATAAAACAGCATTAACATCGAAGAAGTGATGGGAGAATTTAAATCAAATTTTTAACAAACGAAGCTGAATATGTCAACCTACAAACGGAAACGGAAAAAGAAACTGTAAATAATGCAAAAATGAATTCATTAAGCTCACAATACTGCAGATTGCTTTGAGAACTCCGATCGAAGGGACGAATGATAGATGATCAAGATAAACTCACAAAGCAGATTTCCGATCTATTTACACACAGTCAGTCACACACACACACACACGCATTACAAGAAAGTATAGTAAAACTGCCGTAATATTTAATAACTGACAAAACCGAAACCGAACTTGTATAGTCATCAAGGAATCCAATACCAACCCGAACCCGAGGCAATATCTGCTTTTAAGTGTGAGGGGAAATACTATCGTGTAACTTAGAACAGCTAACCATCTAACTGAATAACTGAATAACTGAACTAACCAACTAGGCATATGCATACACACATATATGTGATAGATGTACTTTGTGTATGGAACCCAAGCCTAAACAATATCGTTCGTAACTCGTAACTACTCGAGACCCTTTGTTTTTTGATTAAAGCTTAAGAGAAATCTACGCCCACCCAACCCACTTCGAACCTCTCCACCACAAAACTAACCAAATGAACCCATATCAGCTATATATCTTCTGCTTCGATCCCCCCGAATTAAAACGAAATAAAAGTACAAATATTCAACTAAAAGCGAAACAACTAATTCAGTGCTTGAAGGATTTATAAAAGTAAAAAAAAAGAAAAGGCGAAACGACTGCAATTGAACTACAAGACCGAAGAACATTAGTCCAAGAAAGTACGGATCCAACGGATTGCTCGAATTCCCCACTCACAGATCCTCAAAATATAAAGAAGATGACGACAAGAGATACAACAAAACAGAAAACGCTCTTATGATTTTTTTAATAAAAGCAAACTATATACCACAAACAAAAAAAAAAGAACAAAAAAAAAACCAAACTAAAGGTAAAAGTTAAACTAAAAGCGATGATTTCTTCTTCGACTGAATTGCAGGGGTTAGTGGATACCCTATTCCCACTTCCCACCCAAAATCCCCCCCCCCCCTCCCTGTTCCCAGCAAGAAATCGTTGACTGAACTGAACTGCGAATTCAGCTTTTGCATTAAATGTATATTAAAAGAGATACAAGATACAAACTCCCCTAAGATATATAGTTATGTGTGTATATGTACCGAACTGCATAGATGAATATGTTAATCGTATATGTATATGCGTAGGAGACCTGTACATAAGAAGGGTTGGTCTTGCCGATGTAAATTGATGGATAGCCCATAGCCCCATGGCAACCGAGAAACGGAGAAACCGATCATATTCAAGTGTAAATTTAAAAAAGCTTCGAAAACCGTCCACACACAAACACAAATACAAATACAAACACAAACGAGCAGTCACACTCACACACATTTATAGATAACAGAGGGTTTGGGGGTGGGGGTGGGAAGGTCAGGGGTGGAGAGTTCGAGGGGTGGTTCTAGAGTCCGAAGCCAAAGCAAAAAGATCCGGAGGAGCAGAGCAGAGCAAAGTGCCTTAAGGAACATTGTGCGCTAATCGACTCGATCCCCTCTGCCTCAGCCACTGATCAAGAGAGCCCCCCCCCCCTTTCACCACTTCCCACGTCCCTGCAACCCCTGCAACCAATGCAACCCCTAGCAATTCAGTAGAACCTGCTGAGAAAAAGAAAAGAAAACAAAAACAAGCGAACAATAATGCAACGTTTCCAAGGATGCCACAGTGGAGGCCAGTGTAAATAATCGCTACCCCAAACAGAAAACGGAAATAGGGTATTCCCACTGTGGCTGCTAACTGCTGTAAATACTCTCCAACTACAACTACATCTTGCAAATGCTATTTTGTACAAAAAAAAGAAACAAAAAAACAACACCTAAAGATAAATCCAATAAAACTAAAGAGATTATATAATAAATGAATAAAATAAAATAAAAGAAATTGAATCAAGGAATAACACATTTAAATGTCAGTTAATTGTACTGTACTTAGTCTCTATATCCGTAAGAAAGCTAAGATTTATGAGATGAATAAGCATTAGAGAAGATAAAAAAGAAGATGAAGATAATGGTCCAGACGAAGACGATGAAACTTGCAAAACACCAAGAAACGAACGAGGATGGAGGATTGAGGATTGAGGAGAAGGAAATGAAGCATAACGAAAAGAAAACCGCCTACTTAAGATTAGATTTTATGTTTTAGATCGGTCAGAGGAAATGTTTTTAGCTTCATAGATACAAGATACCAGATAGCAGATAAACGTTAAAACGATAAAAGATACCAGATAAAATGATAAAATGGAAAATGATAAATGATAAATGAAAGCAGATAGCAGATATCAGATAGCAGATACAAAGAGCCGAGTGTAAAGTAAGGTTGTTTTTTTTTCCTAGCCTTAATCTAGACAATTGAATAAATTTAGCAAACATAACTGTAAATGAGTCTAAGAATTACCGATGTATAGCTGAATTTAGAACTTGATTTTAATTTTATTATTACAATTATACGTTCATACTTTGTCCTACATCTTAAGACTCTGATTTAATCACAAACTAAGCCACTATAATTAAACAACACAAAAGAAAACCAAAAACCAAAAACGAAAAACCAAAAAAACCACAAATAAAGCGGAGAAACCAGAAATTGAAAATCGTGTTAATATTTACCTATGAAAGCTTAAACAACAAACGAAAAAAACTGAAATTATAAAAACATACAAAAAAACAGCAAAAAAATTTGGAATAAATGTGTTCAGCAAAAGAAATGTTATTATATGTTTAAATAAATTACAATTAATTCGAAATGAACAAAAAATTTAATGTAATTAAATTGAGCTAAGTACACAAGTAAAATTCAAAGCAAACAAACAAACAAAACAATTTCAAATTGTACATAAACACAGCATATACATTACAACAGAAAACCATATAGCATGTAGCATATATCTAGACATATGCATATGCTGCAACCGAATTACAAAAAATACAAGCTAGCTAATCGCAGACTAAGCGCAGACTAAAACCTAAAACATACCAAAGAAAACGAGAAACAACAACACAAGTACACAAGATGAAGAACAGTGAGAAGATTAAGAAAACGGAACCCCATGCTGATCCAATCCGATCCGAATCCACAATAAAGAAGCGATATCGAAGCAAATAAATTGAGAAAAGTGTTTTCGAAGCGTTTTTTATTTCGCACAGTCCCCTGTGCCCCAAACACCCCTCCACCAAGAAACCAGGAAACTAAGAAACCAAAAAACTAAAAAACCATCTTGTAAATAATAATACTCGCTATTCTATTCGACTTATCCGTCTCAGTCTCATTCCATTCCGATTCGCTCCGTTCCATTCCGTTCCATATATGTACGTATATTTTTTTGTATTTGTATTTTGGGCATAGATCCGTAGTTAGTCGAGTCGAAATGGAATCGGAAACGGAATTAGAAACGGAAACGGAAACCTTATCCCTATTTCGATCTAGGATCTAGTCTGAAGCAAAAACGCTACATAGTTCTGTATACTTAGTTTTGTAATTGTAATTGTATTAGCTGGCGCTCAAAGAAAATCCAAAAATACTGAATTTTGTAAATATTTGATTTCGTTTCGTAACGTTACGTATGTACGAGTATCTTGTGTGAGCTCAACTTACTCGTAAATCTCGTCTTTGGCATATCAGTATCAGTATCAGTATGAGTATCAGTATCAGTATCAGTACCAGTATCAATCACTCCCAGCTGCAGTTGAGTTATCCAATCGGTAATCAGTCAATCAGTCGATCAATTCTAAAAGATTAGATACACCCACACATATACGTATATTACATACATACAACCTACACACATTCACGAACATTAGGAGCTGAAAGCGCAGCGCATTTCATTCGGTTTTCGTATTACTTTTGTATGCTTGAACTATGCTCTACTCAACTCTACGCTCTACTCAACTCAACTCTAGTCTAGCCTACTTTAATCCAAAAGCATTATGCATTAAACGAATACGAAAAATGAAAGAAAAACTTAGGACGACACTCTAGTGAATGGAGGCCCAGATGAACATGATGAAGAAGCAAACATATCGTTGTAAAGCAAGAACTAAGTTATGAAAACCACGTATAACTCAAAAAGAAAAGTCTAACTTATTTTCGAATATAACACTAACACGCCACACAACTACAAACATTCGACTTCTCCAGTTCAATTCAAACCAAAAACAATCTTTTCAAGTTTTCCATTAAATTTAATTGCGAACCTAACGAAAAACCAATCTTAACACACATACGTAAAAACAAAGAAAAATATAAATATAAAAATAAAAATAATAAAGGAAAAGAAAACGAAAAACCCTTTGATTGTACGGACTATGATGAAAACAATACACATTTACCATATGCTATATACGAGTAAATCAAAACATAAACCAGCAAAGGAAAAAATAAAAATAAAATCTTTCAAAATCTTCTCAATGCTTCAAAAACAAACCAAAAACAAAATAAAAATAAAAACAAATTTCTATTAAGGACAAAGACTGCAAATAGAGATTTAAAAAAAAAATCGTACACTTAAAAACCAAAAAACAAAAGCGAAACATTTTAATTAATTGATTTTTAATTCTAATTTGGCCTTGATTCAACCTACCAGGAAATAAGTTTAGGTTTAGTTAGAAGTTCAAGACACAACACCACAAAACACAACCGAACCGGACCGTAACGGACCGGACAGAACTGAATCGAACCGAACTTTCAATTGGGAGAACTTGAGAACTCCACCCGAACCCCAGAAATAGAGCAACAGCAATAGCATAACCCTTAAAGTAATAACAATAATACAGAACCAAGCACCAAGAACAAGCCCAGTCCTAAACAAATCAAAGCAAATCAAAGCAGATGATGATAATAACATATAATACAAATTTGAAAACGAATAACAGACGCAATAATCCCCATAGAACAGAGACTAGTATTACGCCTAATAAGATATTACAGAAGAAAACGAAAATCACACACAGAAATTCAAAAAAAAAAAAGAACGCAAAATGAAACCAAACAAAAACAAAACCAAAAAAAAAATGGAAATGTTGTTAAGATTAAAAATGAAATGTTTTATAATCGTTATTCAATAAAAATAAAAAATAAATAAATTTCCAAGAAATCATTAACCAGATAAACGCAACCAATGGCGCAATTCGAATTCGAATTCGAATTCATTCGAACAATTCGAACTACGAGTAGCTAAGACCCAAACCAAGTCCCGTTATCTTAGTCGATTCCTAGACTAGCTGGTAGTATTTGCTTTGTGTTCGTACCTCTAATTAATTACTTTTCAATTTTTTACCAATTTCGTTAGACATATTCGAAGGGGATGGCATTAGATCTAGTTAGTATCACTGTCGTTATATTCCTACAGCTATCGTAATTATAATTGTAAGCTTTGGCTCTAGTTCCCTAGATCTAAGTCCAGACCCCAACCCCGATTACCCCAATTGTCCCTTGTCGAAAAGGGGGGGCTTGGCACCTCCCCTCTTTTTGGAAACACCCCAAAGCAGACAGACAACCCGCACACACACACACACGTATACCCGAGTCATAAACCATTATACCACATAGTAAATATAATATATACTCGTTTACAAAAATGCCATGCCAGTAGCACATTCCATTGCAGACATTTCCTAGCGTAGTTTAGCTCTATTGCCCTCTATTCCCTCACTCCCCAAGAAAAAAAAAAAAATTAAGAGAAAAACATACACATACCTCCGTGAGCACACACACAAACCGAGTGAAAAGAAAAAAAAAAAAAAAAGAAAGAAAAGAAAAGAACAATTTAATAGAGAATATCCATGCAACTTACTGAAAATCTTGGAAAGTTGAAGTCCAAACAGGTTAAATCCGGCCCCGGCAGTCGAAGCGATGCTAAACCAACGAACGGTGAGTCTGAAAACCCCCGAGACCCCCCTCCAAAGCCCCCGGTTATCCCACTAGGTCTATGTATACGATAAACCTATACGCTCTATGTTATATATGAAGAATTCTCTCTCGCTCCCCGAAGAAAGCGTCTCCGTCTCAGAGGGTGTTTTTTTTCCCATGTCTCTCTATCTTTTTATGTTTTGACTTAAACTATCCGTATTCGTATTCTTTATCCTCTTTTTTCGTGTATGCCTACGCCTCAGCCTCCGCCTCCATTTTGATTTTGCCTATGCCCCTTTGGATCTACGCTCTATATCTACATATACCTAATATATCTCGATTTATGTATTGACCATATTAATGATAATCGTATAATCGTATATGGAATATGAATATTTTGTAAACTTTTGCTTACGTTCTCCCCCTGCGCCGGAATGTAAAAACTGTAAGAATCGCTCGAATCGCTCGAATCGCCTGCACCTGCTCAGCCGACGCTCCTGCGCTATCCTGCTATATCGTTACCGTTACCCAGTTACCAGTTTCCAGTTACCAGTTACCGTTATATCGCTATATCATTACCGCTATATCGCAACCAGCAGCTGCAACCGAACCGAACAGAACAGAACATCAGCGTCTAGAACAACAACGAACAACTAGGAAGATCTAACAGCCCGCTAAATATGCTGAGGCTGTGCGGCTCCTGCTTCTGCTCCTAAGTCCCGTTTCCCTGTGCTTCCCGATTCCGGTGCATGTGCAATCAGTTGCTGTATCCAATCGAAATCGATTCGAAATCAAATCGAACATCGATGTTGAGATCGCGACAGTACCAGAATCAGATCGCGTCAAGCGCAATCTGCCAGCAAATTCAAATCCAAGCAAAGCAAATCAAAGCAAAGCAAACAAAAAGCAAAAAGCAAAAAGCTAAAGCAAAGCAATCCCAAATCAAAACGCAAAGAAATACAGTACGCAAACCCAAATCGCAAAAACCCAAAAAACGCAAAAAAAAAAAAAAAAAAAAAAAAAAAAACACAAGGGCGCACGCTTAGCACATTTGCATAAATACCAACTTACTTGCTACCTATATCTCCAAAAAAAAAATACCCACCCACCCAAACACACACAGAACCACACACACCACACACTATATCACACAGGAATGCAATCACACCAACTAAAGAGTTGAATCGAATCCTTTTTGGCTTTTCTACTCACTTTGAACACGTTTTTTCTCTCGCTTTGATTTTGATTTCGTTCCTTGACTCGAGTACTCGAATGAGCATTATATCAGCAACTACTCTTTGCCTAATTACGATCGCTTAACTATACCTAATCTCTATATTACGAACACATTTATAAGAACACGCCCGAAAAAGAAAGAAACACACACACACACACACACCACCGCTGCACGGCAACTTTCTTGTTTGTGCAGGAAAATTGCCGAGCAGCCTGAAAAAAGTCATTTCCCATTCGCCATTTTCATCCCAGAAGAAAGAAAATGAAAAAGATAACTAAAACGAAAACGAAAACGAAAGAATTCTTAAGCACACACACACACACAGTCATGACACATAAACACACACACACACACAAGATCGAAAGAAAAGTACAGTCAGATTAAAAACCACTCAAAGTACAGTCAGTTCAAAACATACAGTCAGACAGTCTAACTACACAGACGATGCAAAACTGTGGAGAAGAGCAAGCTCCGCAAGATGACGAAGAAGAAGAAGAAGAAGAGGAAGAGGAGAAGAACAAATAAACTGAGACCCCAAAAGACGAAGAAGAAGAAGAAGACGAGGATCTATCGCTCCCATGCTAAGTGTCTCTGTCTCCCTCCCACCTACGCAGTCACCGGATATCCGTCAACCGATCTACCGATCGCCCGATCGCCCGATCGCCGATCCTTAACCAGATCGACGAGAATCGGGACGATTTGCTTTGGTCCTTCCACACATCTCTATCTATGTATATTCATTTTATGTCCAGTTTAACAGCGACGACGCCAAACGCCGGCACATTTTGTTTATTCCATTTGGCAATAAGTACGCTTCGGTTTTTCGTTAGCCAAACCAGCCCTGCTATCCACCCATCTATCTATATGTATAAGTATACCACAATGAGTTCGTCTTCTTTAGTTTTGTTTTTTGAACTTGATTTACGGTTCTGATTTTGAATTTGATTTTGATTTTGATTTTGATTTGAGTTTATAGTTACCCCACAATCCACAATCCACAATCAGTTGGTTTTTGCAACCGATATTGGTTGCCGCCAATGATTTGCTTTCGATGTTTGCATACAAATACTTATACGAATACCAATAACAAGATAACTAAACCACTACCTATACCTATACCTATACCATAACCGATAACTAGTTGAGCTTTTAGTTTTGACTTTTGCTTACCCTTGAGTTCAGTTATCGCTTATCCTCAACCGCCTCCAGCCCATCCATTGAAACTAAAATATACCTCTTATAACTCGTATCGCTTCGTTTATGTAAACCATATGTATCTGTTGTGACACGTTCTTTTCTTTTGCGTTATTACCAAGTTTTTAACACTTTTGTTGGGCCGGAGCCAAGAGCTCGGGTCCCCGAATCTAAGCGCTATCCTAGAATAGTATATCGAATATATGAAACGTATAACTTATTTCTATTTGTTTGTTTTTTTACCACCTGATTTACATACTGCGTTCTTCTTCTACGTTCTTCTTCATACCAATACCAATACCAAAACAAACCAAACCAAACCAAAAAAAAAAAACAAACCAACCAACAAAACACACGAAATTCAAATGACTTTGAAACGAATTTGCATATTTAAAAACGCCTCGGATCGGATCGTATCGAATCGAATCGATTTAAATATACAAACCAATTCGAACTCCAACTCGACACACATTGACAAACATGAATCGAATCCACAAATATTGCCATTAAACAAACGAATGCATTCAAACAAAAATGCATCCAGGCCCGTCGGCTTCTGGGGCAAAATTGTCGGCTCTTTGTGCGTGATCGCTGGTGTGCTGACAATCGCACTGCCGGTACCGGTTATCGTCAGTAATTTCAATTACTTCTATCACCGCGAAACGGATCAGGAGGAGATGCAGAGCCAAAATTTCAACCACGTTACAAGTTGTTCATATTTACCTGGTGCACTAGGTACATACTACTACTACTAGCGGTTAAGAAAATCCCCAATAAAAAAAATAAAAAAAATAAAAAAACGAAAAAAAAAAAAATATAACAAAATATCTATCCCCACATCCCTGAATCCCGCCCAATCTAAGCGACCCCAATGACTGCCCCTTTTCTAATCGCTGTATCTGATCCACCGACCCCGGATTGTAGGTCAACATTTGAAGAAATCCTCACTCTCCGAATCGTCGTCGGACATCATGGATTTGGATGATGGCATTGATGCAACCACGCCAGGTCTGACTGATCACACGGGCCGCCACATGGTGCCGTTTCTCAGGACGCAGCAGTCATTCGAGAAGCAGCAGCTCCAGCTTCAGCTGCAGCTGCAGCAACAGCAGCAGCAGCAATCGCAGTCGCCGCACGGCCAGCAGATGACGCAGCAGGCGCAGCAGCAGCAGCTGGGCCAAAACGGCCTACGGAGCACAAATAGTTTACAGTTAAGGCACAATAACGCGATGGCCGTCAGTATTGAGACCGACGTCTGACTACTAGGTGAGTATTGGTTTGCGTGAGTATGAACAAGGCCCCGCGTTGGGCGCCAAAAACACATTTTGCTTCGACATTCCCACATAGGCTCCACGTTGGGCGCCAAATGTTTTTTTTTGTTTAACTTGTACCTTTTTCTAGTACTTAGTATTAATATTGCTTTAAAAAATAATGCATATTAAAGTAATTCTATGAGAAATCGAAATGTAGTCGTATTATATATTTGACAAAGTCAATTTAATTACTTGGCTGCGGTTTTTTAGACTCTTTTTATATTTTTGAACGACCTTTTCAAGTCATAGCACATAAAATGAAGTAATGTCTTAAAACATTTAGCACACGCTTGCCTATCATAGTTAAATTACTATTAAATAGATTTCAATTATGTATTCCTAGGCAACACTTATACATTTTGGTCACACTCTCTTTATCGCTCTCCTTTGACTCTATTTCACAGTCAAACAAATGGAAAATGGACGAAATTTGCGCAGTGAAATGCTACGTTGGATGCCAGAAACGTCATCAAAAGCAGTCTAATTTAGAATTTTATTAATAAATACAATTAAATTATAATTATAATTATAATAATTAGTAAGCAACGTAGTTGTAAATTAAACAGCAAATGTACACAGACACAACACACACACACACACACACGAACACAGTGCCAGTTCACTCAGCTTGAATTAGAGTATTTGTAGACAGAACAAAAAAAAAGAGTCAAATATGGACTGGCTTTCTATAGGGGTTTTCCTTGTTTCTCCTTTCATTTTCCTTCTGGTAATCTCTACACCGTAGACACACTCACACACACACCCGTCACACACACTTACACACGTCCACACACACTCGAAGAAAAACTCTACTTGATACCTATGTTCAAATTTAGCAATTAACAACTAAGAATCGTTAATAACAACAAAACAAAACAAAACAAAACAAAACATATAAAACTAAAACGAAAACAACAAAAAAACAAACAAAACCAAAATCGAATTATCTTAGTAGACTAATCTAATTGGAGTTTCTTCCTTTCTTTAGAAGCTAGCAAAACGAAAACGAAAACAAAAACAAAGAACAACAACAACCAGACAAAAACAAACAACATACAATATCTGCTAATTTTATTTTCATCTTTAAATTATGCTCTATTAATTAAATATTAGTCAAAATATTAGTAAAACAAACTAAAGCAAAAAAAAAAACCAAGACAACAACAGCAACAAAAAGCCGAAACGGAAACGGAAGAAGCTAAAAGCAAACTAAAGTCAAAGCAAACAAGAAGAACAACAGGAAACGACGGCCCGTCGTCGATAAAGCAGTGCTCCGGCTAACTATCCCTACTATCCCTAGAGAATTTCGAAATTTCGACAGATTTTCAGAAGAATTTCCTACGTTTGTTTTTGTGTTTTATACCAAAAGGTTTTAAACTAAACGAAATCTTATGTTTTTTTTTAGAGCCCTGTCCGATTGTTGATTATATTATTTACTAACAAGTAAATCCATTTAACCCGAGCGCTGTTTTTATATTTCGTTGACACAACAGACACAGCCATACACATAGACATATGAGACACACATGATAATGCTAAAAACATCAAAACTGCCGTTAAGTTTAAAGAATGAATAATACAAAGATTATATATAAATAAATATATATATTAAATATATACATACATTTACATATATAATTAAATATACATAAACTAAACTAAAACTGCTATTTTGTAAATAAGTAAGTCAGAGCTGAAGCTGAACAAATAGACATAGACATAAAATAAATATTAAACGACAAAAAAAAACCAAAAACCAACCAAAAACCCAAAATCATAGCTAACTAAAGGGAATACAAAAACGAACCTAAAACCAAAAATAAGGAAAGCTGCTAACGATACAAAAACAATAATTAAACTTAGCAAATACAGACAACCGAAAACAGCCATGATAAAAAGAAGAAGAAAACACAAAACTGAGAATGCCACTAGAAGAAAACAAAAAACTATAAGAAATCCAAGGTACCGCGCTGATCTTTCCATTTAGGAACCAAGAAACCAAACCAAGAAAAAAGCGAAAACAAATTTTATATAAGACCTGTAGGAGAATCCTGGCTCATCCAGTACTAGCTATGATCTCTTATAGAGGCCCTTGTGATGCACACGTGCATGGACCTGCTTTCGTTTAATTTAGTACTGTTCATTATAGTTTTAGTTTAGTTTAGTTTAGTTTGTCTTCCTTCAATAGAGAGACAATTGTAACAGCTTCGATATTCAGGCCTATATCCTATATATTCCTCAGAACTGTTGCATATTGTATGTGTCTTTCTTTTGTCTCCACTCGCCCGCACAAAACACAGATACCGATAACGATACCGATACCGATAGCGATAGCGATAACGATACCGATACAGATACAGAAGCTTTATGATCTAATAGCTCACACAAACATGTTCATGAGTTGTAACTTGATTCGCCGTCTTCCTGATTTTTGTGATTTGATAACAATCGAAATCTTCTCATTTGAAATACGTTCAATCTAGCGACTTAAACTTTTGTCAAACGGAGAAAAAAAACCAATAAATATTAAAGAAAAGAAAAGAAAACAAAACAAAACAAAACAGATAGGAAAATCGTTAGAAGAGTAAAACCAAAATTATCAATTTCAATTTGCATGCGCATTCGATATATCAATTCTATACAACATAAGATACAAGTACGTATGAACTGCTTCCACTGCTTCACTGTGCAGTGCATAGTGCCGAATGTTAGCGTGCAAATCGATCGATCGAAGTCATATCTAAATTTCTCTCTACCTAGAATCCTACCTACAAAGCTTCGCTTCTACTGCTCTTGCTAACCAAAACGAAAGGAAAACGAAACGAAACGAAATATGAAGGTCGAAATAGAAATAGAACTAAAGAAAATATAGAGGAGGAGCCACAAATTACTTTGGACCACAGAAGAAACATCTCACAAAGCAGAAGATTTATTAGGTGAGGGATACGAAGACGCCGATGCTGATGATAAAGTTAAAGATTGGGGATTAGGAATAACAAGCCGAGAACTAAGCTAACGCAGGCATATATACATACACACATATATGATATTTATATACATTCGGATATATATAAATATGTTTTTTTTTTTGTTAGATATGCGACTGAATAAAAAGTTTTTATTGATTTGCTGCTTGTTGTAATTAAGAAGAATTTAAACCAATATTTATACCGAAGCAATCTGTAAATATGTAAAAAAAAAAAGCGAAAAAACGAAAAAAACGGAACACCAAGCAAAAAAAAGCGGAGAGAAAGAAGAATAACATTAAACAAAAATAAATCGAATCAATTTACAGCTTTGAAAACCGTCCACACGCACACAGCAAACGAAAGCGAAAAAGAAAAAGAAAGCGATAGTGAAAGCGAAAGAATAGAGAGGGAGAGGGCGATGATGAGGAAGAAAGAGGCGGAGAAACAAAGGGACAGAGAGGGAGAATCAACTAGAACCGAAAGACATTCTTACGTATACTTGATTTGGCCTTAAAGACACTCGCCTGCTTGCACACACACTCACTCAGCCATTTATAAACTCCAATCGGCCCAATATATATATATATACATATATATATTCCCGATATAGAGCCCATGTTTTGTACCGGCCACATCCATTAGCATTATTATATATTAGCGGATTTACGGATTTTTGGATTTATTGGATTTATCGGATTTACGGATTCACCGAATCCAGTTTGGTTTTAGTTCGTTCGATTCGTTGAGAAGTTCTCGGTCGGCCAATCGATTAGATAAACCCAATGAGCAATAACAAAAAATACCACAAGATTGCATATAAAATACTCTTAATATTAACTACGATAATTACACAATAATCTCTATATAGACATAAAAATAATAATACAATTAAAAACATATCGTCTTCAAGTCATGCAAACGGAAAAACCAAATTCAAAATATTTTTTTTTTTATAAGCGTAATTTACAAACTAATATTAAAACAGAGAAATCGCTAAGAAAATGAAGCTTACTATTAAAAACCAACAAAAAAAGAAGAAGGAAAAGAAGGGTAGGGAAGAAAAGCAGAGAGACCGCAGGATAAAAAGAGAGGGCAAAGGGAGGAGAGGAACCAACTAGGCCAGACTACAACTAAAAGTGATATAAACCAAAAACAAGAATCACAAAAAAACCAAAAAAAAAAAAAAGAATCCAAGAAAACAAAAACTATTAACAAAGTAAAGATAACTTGCCAAAATAATTAAGGGTATTAGAGAGAGAGGGAGAGAAAGAGAGCGAGGGAGCAGAAGGAGAAGAGAAAGAGAGCAGGAAGTTGAGAGAGAACTATGTTAAATTGTAGGATCAAGTACAGTCTGCAGAGTCTAGCTACTTTCTAGCCAAGTCTAGCTTGCCCCTTCCAATAGACCCCCAAAACCCCCCCCAAAGTCCAGGAATCCCAGATTCTTTCGTTGCTCGTTTCAGGATCGATGAGGTGGACAGAGAAGCCGGAGGAGAAGCGAATAAAATGAATAAAAACAAAGACTGGAATAAAACAAATAAAGATTAAAAACAAAATATATATATATACACACAAGCCGCGGGACTATCACACCTATGTATGTATGAGTGTGCCACATAAGACCACAGGTTGATTCATTCGGATCAATCAGTTTGAATTATGTATCTATGTACCCACATACATATATGTGTGCTAGTTCCAGACCATCTTTCAGTTCAAATCAAATCAACTCAACTCAAATCCAATCAAATCAATTCAGTCTTCATTCTCTCGATTTCGATTTCGATTCCATTCCGAGTCTTCATTTCGATTCAATAAAGTGCAACAACTACCAAAACAAATATATTTAGCTCAAGCATGCGAAATACAACAATAAAAAAAATGATAAATGCAAGTAAAATTATGATAAACTATGCCTAGATAATACCACACACCCACACACAGAGAGCAACGTATTAGGCCCAGATCAAGTAGGAGGCAGGATATATATGGTATGGGATATGGGAAATGGGAAATGGGAAATGGGATATGGGATATGATATGATATATGGAATGGGAAAGGAAGGGAAGGCGGAAAGATAGATCAAGTTGGGAAGCTGGGAAAGAGTTAGCATTACGAATGCGGTAGTCACTCCATGTAAATTATGCGTACAACAATAATAATAAAAACAACAAAACAAAAAACCAAAAATAGCAACAACAACAGAGATGGGCATATGGAAAAACTACTTATGAATTAATGCTAAACAAATTTACATATTAAACGTATACATAATATAACACTTAAGTAAATAAAAATTACAGATAAACAGATAAAACGCCGCAGCAATTATAAAATATATATATATATATGTATATAATATATATATACATGTATATGTATGTTGTTAAGATTCTAAAATGAAATGTTTTATAAATAGTTAAACCAAAAACCAAAATCGACAAAAATAATTATTATACATTAAATACGAGAGAAAGCGAAACCAAAAAGCAGAAAATGATAAAAACACACAAACACACACACACACACAGCTAGGAAGTAAAACAAAGGCAAACAAACACACACAAGGAGAAACAACACCAAAACTACAATAAGCAACAAACAAACAAACAAGGCGAGCAAGCACAAAATCTACCGTTTGACTTTCGATCAATTTAAAGCAAAGGATTAAAACACAAAATCAATTTTTACAATCATTGTAAATTTAAACAAACCAGATTGGATCTCAAATCAAAGCAGCTTACAAACGAACAAATTAAAGTGAATAATAAAATATAGAGAAAAGCAAACAAAACAAAAAACCCACACACACATGCCCAACACACATACAAACATACACACACTTACACAGACAGAGGCAGACACACGTTACTTTATGAACATAAAACAAATTAAATGGAAAGTATATAAAATAAATTATGCTAAAAGGAAAATTAAGAACACCCGCCTTTTTATCAGTATAAATTTTTGGATTTGAATTAAGGTAAGTAAGTAAGCAGTTCAAGCAGTCGATCGCTGTTAACTTTTTGCAAGCAGTATTTCTTAACAGAAATGTTAAGGTTATTTCATAATATCGTAGTTATACATTTTATGCTCGTAATTAAATTCCTAATCGATTGGCATTTAAATCTGGAAATTATTAGGTTGTTAGCTGCTCAAAACAGTACGCACAACAAAAAATCGATAAAGAAATATTTTAAATTTTTACCAAAAATCAAAATCTTGATTTTTAGCCCAAAAAATGTAGTATTTTGGTCATAAAAATGGAAATAATGATCCGAATATGGAATGTCCTACCTTGTTGAACTCGTTATTAAATTCCCAATCGATTGGCATTTAAACCTGGAAATTTTTAATTTTTGCCATTTTTCGCAAAAAATTATGATGGTACCCCTTATCAAAAATGTGAAAATTGGGTCCAAAATTAAATCTTTATAAATCAGACGGAAAGTGCACTGATATTAATTATTAGGTTTTTAGCTGCTCAAAACAGTGCGTATTTTTGATTTGGGACTATTTTTGTCCAAGTTACAGCAAAAAATCGATTAGGAAGACTGTCAAATTTGTACCAAAAATGAAAATCCTGATTTTTTACCCAAAAAAATAGTATTTTGGTCATAAAAATGAAAATAATGATCCAAATATGGAGTGTCATACCTTGTTGAACTCGTTATCAAATTCCCAATCGATTGGCATTTAAACCTGGAAATTTTTAATTTTTGCCAATTTTTGCAAAAAATTATGATGGTACCCCTTGTCAAAAATGTGAAAATTGGGTGAAATATATATTTTTTTAAATCAGACGGAAAGTTTACTGATATTAATTACTAGGTTGTTAGCTGCTCAAAACAGTACGCCTTTTTGGTTTGGGACCATTTTTGTCCAAGTTACAGCAAAAATTCGACAAAGAAAATTCATATTTTTACCAAAAATCAAGATCCTGATTTTCCACCCAAAAATAACTAGTATTTTGGTCATAAAAATGGAAATAATGATCCAAATATGGAGTGTCATACCTTGTTGAACTCGTTATCAAATTCCCAATCGATTGGCATTTAAACCTGGAAATTTTTAAAATTTGCCATTTTTCGCAAAAAATCATGATGGTACCCCTTGTCAAAAATGTGAAAATTTGACCAAATATTTTTATACCCTTGCAGAGGGTATTATGATTTCAGTCAGAAGTTTGCAACGCAGTGAAGGAGACGTTTCCGACCCCATAAAGTATATATATTCTTGATCAGCATAACTAGACGAGTCGATCTAGCCATGTCCGTCTGTCCGTCTGTCCGTCTGTCCGTCTGTCCGTCCGTCTGTCTGTTTCTACGCAAACTAGTCTCTCAGTTTTAAAGCTATCGGGCTAAAACTTTCCCAAAAGTCTTCTTTCTGTTGCAGGTAGTATATAAGTCGGAACGAGCCGGATCGGACAACTATATCATATAGCTCCCATAGGAATAATCGGAAAAAAAAATGAAAAAAAATTATATCTTGGGTGTTTTTGAACCTAGAACCTCCTACTTTTGGAAATGCCATTTTTTATCTAATCCTGAATTTCGAATAAATTTGTTTCAAAATCGGACGACTATATCATATAGCTGCCATAGGAACGATCGGAAAATTAATGGAAATATAATAGGAAATAAATTATTGCTTCGTTGAATTTTATTGTATTCTCTTCTACTCTGGGATATGAGTCTTTTTAAATGTTTTCGAATTTTGATTTTAATTTTATCAATATCGAACAACTATATCATATAGCTGCCATAGGAACGATCGGAAAATTAGTCATTAATAGGAATTATCTGCAAGGGTATATAAGCTTCGGCTGGCCGAAGCTAGCTTCCTTTCTTGTTTTTTTTAAAATCAAACGGAAAGTTTACTAAAATTAATTCTTAGGTTGTTAGCTGCTCAAAACAGTACGCCCTTTTTAATTTTTGACCATTTTTGTCCAAGTTACAGCAAAAAACCCACTACGAAAATTTTCAAATTTGTACTAAAAATCAAAATCCTGATTTTCTACCCAAAATAAGTAGTATTTTGGTCATAAAAATGGAAATAATGATCCAAATATGGAGTGTCCTACCTTGTTGAACTCGTTATTAAATTCCCAATCGATTGGCATTTAAACCTGGAAATTTTTCATTTTTTCCATTTTTCGCAAAAAATGATGATGGTACCCCTTATGGAAAATGTGAAAATTGGGTCCAAAATTAAATCTTTATAAATCGGACGGAAAGTGCACTGATATTAATTATTAGGTTTTTAGCTGCTCAAAACAGTACGCTTTTTTGATTTGGGACCATTTTTGTCCAAGTTACGGCAAAAAATTGATTAGGAAAACTGTCAAATTTGTACCAAAAATCAAAAATGTGATTTGGGGCACTTTAAGGCCAAGCTGCAGCAGAAAAATTAACCAACTATTTCCACCCCGAAAAGGAAAAAGTAAACAAGCCATGGTATCTTAAAGTCGAGACCCTCGACGTTAGGCTTTATCTTAAGAACTAAATTTCTCACATTTAAATTCTTACATTCAATATCTAATATCTTAATCTACGACGCAATGGGCCACGATTTGAAAATCCACTTCATTGTCTATGTTATGTATCTTTATCTTTGCTTGCTCGTTCGGATATTTACAGTGTGAGGATGGGTATATGGTGTGGATTGGGGGGGGGGGGGCTTGGGTTTTGGAGCTGTGCCATAGCCACGATCTGGTGTGCATATCACAAAGTGTTCATCCCCTAATGGCGGGACAGCTTAGATATCTGAATATCTGCACAGAGAAAAAAAATACCAAAAATAATCATCCATCGGGTATTTTTTCATATCAATTTTGGTCCCATCTGTTTTCATATCAAAATGATATTTCCGAACATATGATTTTGTAGCCGATTGATATGAAATCATACCATTTTGTTATGGAAAAATTGATATGAAACAATATCAGTTCCATATTGTTCCGTTTTTTTTCTCTGTGTGGGTATCTGAGTATCTAAATATCAGGGAATATGCCTTGACGATCTGCCACGCCTTCGTGCCCTCGAAACGGAACCGGAAATGGCAGCGGATGCCAGGGGAGTGGATGTTTGCGGCTTGTAGGTGGGTAGATCGATGAAAACGGGTCTATATTCCGGCGTCTCGGGACGCATGGACCTCGACTCCGACTGCAGGACATTGGTGTAGTAGTTGACCTCGTTCTGCTGCCCCTGCTGCTCCACCGAGTCTTGGTCCTGATCCTGATTCTGATCCTGATCCTCATTCTGATCCTTCTGGGATCGCGATCGCATCAGTCGCAAGAGATTCCTTTGCTGCACTGCCGATCGACGCGAGGCCTTCTGCGCTCGTCGCCTGCCATTGGGAGAGGTGGTATTCAAAAAGGCCGACTCCTCGTAGCGCGGTATATAGCGCGGCTTGCGCGCCTCCCCCGGACGCACTGCCTCACGATCGTGGGGCGTGACATTGAAGCCGAAGAAGCGCGGCGCCTGCACGGATATCAATGGCAGAAGCGTTTCCCGCGCATAGCGCTCCGCCCGCTGAAGGAGTTCGCCCAGCCGGAAGGGCAACAGCTGGACGGTTTGCGGTTCATCATGCGCAGGATCCGGGGATCGTCCAGTGCCCACCTGCGTCATCGTTTTGGCCGTCGGCAGTCGCGAGGAGCTCTCACCTTCCGACAAATCCAGATCCTTGCCCTGCTTAACACGCGGCGTGGTGGCCTTCAGAACGGGCTCCACAATCTCCGGACTGTCGGTGGTCTGTGATCCTGTGGCAAAGTCCTGCAGATTGCGACCCCGATTCACCGCCAGCCGGCGATCCTTGAGCACCGGCTCAAAGATCTCCGTATCCGTATCCGAATCCGAGTCGGAGAGACTTCGACTGGACTCCACCGCCTCGGTGGTCTCGTTGTCCAGCGAGTTGCCCACCAAAATTGGCTGCCACGGCAGCTCCTCGTCGCCCTGATCCAAGGCGTAGGTCTGATTGCGGGCCAACTTGAAGCTGGTGCCCAGGTTGAAGATGTCCTTGCGCTGCTTGGCCGTCTCCACGCCATCCACGGCGGACTCCTGGACACTGGAGTCCGGCACAGCCTCGGTGGGCGGGGCCGTGGGACTGCCGCCACCATAGTCCTCCTGGTTGTCCAGCTCACAGTTGCCCGCCTGGAGGCGCAGGCGCACCGGACTGCCGCTGCTCAGCTTCGTCGAGGGACGGCACAGCGAGTGGCTGCGCCCGAAGCTGTCCGTCAGCACCACCTTGTCGATGTCCCAGTGGGGCAGGCCCTTGCTCAGCCAGCCGCTGTACGACTTGTAGTGCAGGCTCAGTGTGGTGGGGAAGCCCAGTGCCGGATGTGGTACGATGATCTTGGACACTATGTCGCCAGCGAAGAACTCCGCGTCGTCTTTCCTGCAGGGTGAAGAGAAGATAAGGGGTATACGTCTTAATAACCGTTAAAATGAGTCTGGCACCCGCATTTTTAAAGATTCCGGAAAAGTAAAAATGCAGTTTTATTGTGTTTATCAATACCTATCGAAATGTAGAAGAAATTTTTCAAATCGGACCATTCGTTAAAAAGTTATGCTTGCTCAAAGTTTTATATCTCCCTCTGTCCGTCCGGATGAACGCTGAGATCTCGGAAACTATAAAAGCTAGAAAGTTGGGATTACCAACACATATTCTTGGGCTTCCTACGCAGCGCAAGTTTATTTCAGCCGAGCGCCACGCCCCCTCTAACGCCCACAATCGCCTGCAAACGATACTAAAATGTGTCTGGCGCCCGCATTTTTAAAGATTTCGGAAAAGTATAAATGCAATTTTGATGTGTTTAGTTATACCTATCGAAATGTAGAAGACATTTTTCAAATCGGACCATTCGTTAAAAAGTTATGCTCGCTCAAAGTTTAGCTGAGTAACGGGTTTTCTTGCTAAGTAAGAGATGATGAAGTATTGATACGCACTCGGATATCTCGAAGGTCTCGTTGAGACCACCATCCCCCTCGAGAATCGCCTCCAGGCGACCTATGGTGCGCAGCGGCAGGTCGTTGAAGGAGTTGAAGATCTGCAGCTGGAACTGGTGGGCACAGAAGGGCTCCTCCTCGCGGGTCAGCAGGTACAGCTGACCCCTGCCCGTCGATCGGTCGGCATAGTAGCCCATGTTGCCGCACCTGGGAACGCCCTCGGCCAGATCCTCGTCGTCCTGGGCGCAGGGGAAGCAACGGCCCTTGAGGAAGTCATCGTAGCTGCCGCACGGAAAGGCGGGGAACAGGCAACGTGGCGCCACCGAGTCGATGAAGAACTTGTAGGCTCGTCTATGGTTGCACAACGAACGACCCTCCTCGTCCTCGGCCGCCTGGGCGGCTGTGGAAAACAACATATTATGTTATCAAGACTACACCTTGTTGTATTCAACTTACACCAAATGAAATCGGTGACGGCGCCCACGAAGAGATTCGAACAGCCCGTCTGCACACGCCCACCGTTCGGATAGTAGTCCACATGGCCCATCGGCTGCCAGGAGCCGAGGCCACCCAGTATCAGATTCTCCCCGTTCGAGTGGATCACGTCCACGAACTCCGCATCGCTGCTGTCCAGTCGCACCTTCGGATGCTGGGCCTCGAAGAGCGGACCCGCCGGATCCAGACCCGTGATCCGCGACAGTCCCGGCAGCTCGGCGCCGGCAAATCCCGATACGTGGGCGCCCAAGCTGAAGCCGATCACATGGGTGCGTATCAGGTCGAGGCCCTTGTGCTGCTGGAGGTTCCTTAGCAGCATGGCCAACTGTTTGCCCACCAAACGTGTGTTGGCCGCCGCTCTCACGTAGTTGGGGAATGTGGCTCCGTTCTCCCAGTCCACGCAGATCACAATGCAGTCCTCCTGAAAGGGTTAAGGGTAATGGGCATAATAAAGAAGGGTAGTGTGTAAACGCGGGTCCCAGTCCCAAAATGAAGAAGGGTAGTGGGGAATTGCGGGTCCCAGTCCGATAATGAAGAAGGGTAGTGGGAAAATGCGGGTCCCAGTCCCAAAATGAAGAAGGGTAGTGGGAAAATGCGGTTCCCAGTCCCATAATGAAGAAAGATAGTGGGAAAACGCGGGTCCCAGTCCCAAGATGAAGAAGTGTAATGGAAAAATGCGGGTCCCAGTCCCAAAATGAAGAAGGGTAGTGGGAAAAGGCGGGTCCCAGTCCCAAAATGAAGAAGGGTAGTGGGAAAATGCGGGTCCCAGTCCCAAAATGAAGAAGGGTAGTGGGAAAATGCGGGTCCCAGTCCCAAAATGAAGAAGGGTAGTGTGTAAACGCGGGTCCCAGTCCCAAAATGAAGAAGGGTAGTGGGAAAATGCGGGTCCCAGTCCCAAAATGAAGAAGGGTAGTCCCAATTCCACTTACCACCGCCATGAGCGCCGTTTTCATCTCGTAGATCCACACATGCGGACAGGCTGAGCCAAAGCCATGGACAATGACCCGCACGGACAGCTCATCGAATCCCTCGAGGTCATCGATCGAGGGTGTGACCTTCTTTTGCCCACCACCTCCAGGACGCTCTGTAGTCAGGGTTGAGTTCGCAGAGGAGTTTAGGGAGCTCGAGACGGAGGCTGAGGAGGAGGAGGATGACCTGCCACTGCCCTCGGGTGAACTGGTGCTGACCTCCGCATCCCGTTTGCCGCGAAAGGCATTGGTCATGTTCAGGAATGACAGCTCCATCAGCGGACGATCGGATCGCTGGCGTGTGGAGTAGAAATAGAACTTGGTGTTGATCTCCTCCGGCGGCGAGGGCAGCATCTCCAGGTAGGCAAACGGTCCGGAGTCCTCGAAGCAGCCCAGCTCGCCGTAGCAGACCCGTTTCACGGCCCTTCGGGTGCGGTGACCCCGACGCAATCGCTCCCGCTGACGCTCCTCGTACTCCAGCAAAGAGTCCTCCACCGCCTGCGATAGTTGCGCGAAATTTTCAGCCGAGGGCTGAGCTGAGCTCACAGTTCCACTGGCCACTTCCTGGGCGAGGGCTATAAATGTCCAGAATGGAATGGAATGGAATCAGGGGGTTGTTAAAAATGCAATAAATTCATTAAGCAGGGTTATGTGCATGGCAAGCACGTTCGCCGACAGATACATTCGATTTAAATCGATTTTTGTTTGGGTTTTTGGTTTCCAAGCTGACCACCCACAGCTGCTCCTATTTGTTTACCCTGTCCTGTTTTTCATGATTTTTTTTAACTTATAAGGGATTGTGCTGGGAGTTCATAACTTGGCATGTTGTTTATATTGTTCTTATATAAGTTTAACCAATTTTTATTTTTTTCTTATCTTTCAAAATGGCGGTCGTGGGAATATCTTGTCAGGAACTTAACTTACACAGAATATTTTAAAAACTCTGGTTGTGGCTCTCTTTCAAAGACAAAAATCAATTTTTTCTATATTTTTGTTGTTGTTTTTGCCTTACAAAAAATACTTTAACGTACAAATTGCTTCTTTAAGTAGGTTCAGACAGCGGGCAATTTCATTACAAACATTTCCGTAAAAGCAGCATGATGATGACTTATTCTATCAATTTAAATAATACAAAAAAAATTGAATTTTTATTTTTTCTATATGTATCTCACCCCTTAAAGAAGCTGACATAACCCCATTGACATAACACCCATTGCCCAATCAGACCGACAGTTATTAAGGGGTGGCGACAACTATTTCAAATTTCTTTCCAATGACAACGCGTGAATTATTTTAATTTTAATTTTCCGTCTTACGCTTTCCACCTGCACTTCGCCACTCGAACGATTCGAACAAAACGCACGCCATGCGGATGACATAACAGCGCTTCTCGTGTGCGAGTTTGTATGATAAATCGCCGAGGCGTGATTGCGTTTTTAAAATACCCCAATACCCCGACACCCAATATCTAAATACCTAAAGGTGAAGCCAAAACTAAAAGGCAGGCCCAAAATTGTCAACACGCGTCGCTGGCTTAACGAGCTTCTAGTTTCTGGAAAAGGAAATGGGGAAATAGTGATGGCTCTCTAAACGTGACTATAAACACATTAAAAACCGAAAAAATATTTAAATTTGCCTAAAATCCAAGTGCCCTCAGTACTTGGCTAATATTAAATCCTAGATTCTGTGATGTGTTTTACTTTCAAAAGTCTTATTGAATTTCAAAATGTATGTAATATAATATATTGAAATCCAAATAAATATCTAAACCAACTAATGCCATTTAACTAAAACCAAAAACAAGAGAGAACGCTATGGTGTCCCGAATATGTAATAATCGTAACTCAGCTAAAAGGAGTACGAGGGAGATGTATATATACAATTTGTTTGATTGCGTATAACTTTTTAATTAATGGCCCGATTTGAAAAATGTCTTCTACATTTCGATAGGTATAAATATATACGATAAAATTGCATTTATACTTCTCGGTGATCATGAAAGAGAAGGACCAGATGCTTCCACTGGGAATGTGTGCTTGAAATGATTTAAATAAGTCCGAGGAAAGTAATTCCCTTGTAACCAATTATAAATAAATATTATTAGGCAATTGCCAGATCCTCAGCTCTTCAGTCCATGGCCCAGCTCAAGGGTAAACTAATCTTGGAGGCTCTTGGCTTTATTGGTTTTACCTTCACAAGGCAGACAATCAGACACTTGTAAACAAGCAAAAGTACACAGAAAAAAGCGACAAGAAATTTGTTAAATAATACAATAATAAAAACAGATATTATGACATTACTTTAAACAAAATAAAAATACATAGAAAAACAATTCGACATGTAATAGGATCAATTTTACCTTATTTCATATCAATAATAAGCCGATATGATTTATGTCAAATTTATGATTTAAACATATCAACTTGATATTTTATGATATCATATGAAATACCACGTTTAGTATTTTTTGAACAAATAATGTAAAATAAGGTAAACATAATCTTTATTCATATCAAAATGATATGAATAACTTAATCTTTAAAAAATATAAAATTCACCAGCACATATCAATCTGATCTTTTGTCATTTTTTTTCCGTGCAGATAAATTTAACTAAAGGAAAACCAATTTAAGGGTTCCAAACCTGGGAGAGATTGACCCATATTTACCATTATTTTTGCCCGTGTCTCTGGACCGTTGAGCAATCAACGCAGTGAAATGGTTCGTTGATCGTCTTCTCAATTGGCACAATCACCGCACCACCCACATACCATATTATACCATACTTATACTACACAGCTAGACAGACACTCGTTAAAAGCAAATTCAAGTCGAGCACTAAGTAAATTAGTTAATTAGTTAATGGATACTCACCACTTGCCGTGCGGCAAATCAGCAGGGCCAGAAATATACAGCTAGCACTCAACATCCCCATCTCGATTGTTGTTCTGGCCGCTCCACAACGATCTTCATTGATCGAATATATATATATGCCACACAAGCCGATGTCTCGCTTCTCTTGTTTTTCACTCAATGAATCTGCGATTGTAGATGTTATGCGTCTCTTTCGCTTTGGTAATAGCAAAATATACAATAAACAAATTCACTTTCACTTATTCGTGAACCTGACGGGCGACAACGCAAAAAGCAAAGCCAAAGCGAAGACGACGTGGATGTGGATGTGGATATAGCTATAGAGTCGTGACTATAACTATGACTGCAGGTCCCAGTGTCTGACTCACTGACTGAGTTAGCCAAAAGGCAGACAGACAGACAGCAAACCGAAACTCGAACCTCGAATATCGAATATCGAGTACCGAGTCTTTGGCTATTGGAGTATTGGATCCCCTGTCCAGGTTTCAGGTATCTGAGGTATCTGTATCTGTTTCAGCGACGAATCCGTTTGGCAGACGCTGTTGGCTTTCTCCGAGAAGGGAGAGCGGCTCCGACTGCAGCTCCAATTTGCGACAAGCGGCATTGACTGATTGATGGCCTGATTGATGGCTGGCGATCAGTCGTCTGCAATCAGAAGAGTCAAGCTCATGCACGTTAAAAAAAATAGGGAAATATGTGCATGAAATAAGATGCCATCAAAAAATATAATATAATCTAAACTAATAGAATAGGAACAAAAAAAAATGGTCAGTAGCAAATTCCACCCAGAACGGATTGACATAAAAATCCAGAAAAATCAAATTAAATCGGAAATAATATAATAATAAAATCGTAATGGGGTTAAATTAATTTAATTAAATGTTTTCCCCATTATAAATACTACAATTCCTTTAAAAAACTATAAATTCAATAATATATAATAGTTAATTGTTAAGGAAATAAATTTCGTTTAGCTTGCTATAATAATCCAAGCAATAAGATGCCATCAAATAATATAATATATATAATATAGTACTAATATAATAGGTATAATATAATCTAAACTAATATAATGGGAACAATAAAAAATGGTCAGTAGCAAATTCCATCCAGAACGGATTGACATAAAAATCCAGAAAAATCAAATTAATTCGGAAATAATAAAATAATAAAATCGTAATGGGGTTAAATTATTTTAATTAAATATTTTCCCCATTATAAATACTAAAATTTCTTTAAAAAACTAGAAATTCAATAATATATAATAGTTATAATATATAATAGTTAATTGCTAAGGAAATAAATTTCGTTTAGCTTGCTATAATAATCCAAGCAATTTCTGGTAAATAGGCCTCATTTTTTTCTCCCCGTGTAGCCATTGGCCATTGTATAATAGGCCGGTTGCACTGGCGCCCGAACAGGATGTTGCGCATGTGCAGCTCGTGTCTCTTGTGTCTTGCATCTTGCATCTCGCATCTTGCGGCGTTTAGTCCATTGACCTTACACTTGACTGCCGAGCATTCTGGCCTAAATGCTAAATCCCGCCCGACCGCTTTTGGCCGCCTCGCCTCGCACATTTGGGTCAACAGGCAATAGGTGTTTGTTGTTGACTTTTGGCTAATTTACTCGGCCCCAAATTGCCGACGGGGTGTGACTCAGGCGAAGAGCCAATAATGCGACAAACGAAAGTGAAAACCTTTGGTCATAAAAAAAACTGGAAACTGTATCTGTATCTTAAACTGAAACTGAAACTGAAACCGAAACCAAAACCGAAACCGCACTTAAACTGTTTCTCCTATCGATTAACAAGCGCGATCTTCAATCAACAACATTTCACTTTCGTTGGGCGGGCGGCGTGATCTATCAATTAGCATCCAAAGACCGGCGATTGTGCAACCGTAGTTACAAACAAAACAGCGATACCTTTGTCCACGAAATATTTTGTCACCGGTTCAGTGGGCAACGAATGCATTTATAACATTGCATTGCTAGATTTCGAAAGAACGGCACAGATTGTTAAGCCTTTTGGTAACCTAAATTGGTTTTATGGCCAGTTGATGAAGAATATTAAATATTTTAAATAGTAATTGCAATACAAATTGACTATTCAGTACTAAATCAACTAGGATAAATGAAAATTATGTTGAAAAATGAAAATGGGACTATAATTAAGTGGCTGATTATGTCTAAAAATCGATTCGAAAGACCTGAATTTTTACAAATACAAAGAAATCTACGAAAATAAAATATGTAAATCTATGTTGTTAAAACCACAAAAATATGTTTTAACCGGAAATCTTATTCCCAAGAAATCTATTAGTCATTATTTAATTTTTGAAAATATTTCTGAAAACCAAAAATACCCTAATGAGACATAAAATGTTTAAAATAATGAAAAAACCATTCAAATTGAAATTGTTTAAATTGATTCGATTTAATTGTATACATTATATTTCGTGAAAGGGCTTTTAGCAAACCAAATCACGAGGTAAACTATTGAAATGAGGCTAATTTTGGAGAATAAAAGGCATTAAACGACAGCTTTTCTTCGATTTAGTTGCATCCTGCCAATAATGATTTCCTCAACGTGACTGAACTGATCACCTCTTCATTATCCAAACGGATGTCAGCTCCTCATTATCAACAAATGACGAGGGGAGGTTTTTTTCCCAAGCCCTTTGTTCGCTGGGCATCCAAAGTTGATGGGTCCGACGAAAAGCGAAATTAAAAGACGAGTACCGTTAAAGAATGGAGACGATGAAGATGAGAAAGCAGAGACAAACAGTCAGCATCGAATATCGCCATCAAAATGGAAAGTAACGCACAATATAATACTTCTAAGGCGACTTTCAGATGTTGATTTCTATATGCTGGTGGTGCCGCGGCCAACGCTTCCACTTTCAAATAGATTAACCCAATTTGGCTCCTCTGACGCTTTCCGCTGCTCATTTTCGCGTTTGGCGGCTAATTCAGCTCATTACGAAGAACGGGTGCCTGTGATCTCTGCACATGGAAAAAGCAGATGCAAGTACTTGGGAAAAGGAAACTCTGAATACACAGCGAAAAATAAAATCAAGGGTTTTTTTCAACATTTTTTGGATACTTTTTGGTCTGAAATATTTTAAAAAGACTTCATTTTACTTTGAGTCATAATAATTTTTGTATAATTTTAATGCCACTTTTTTCAAATTATATTTATGACTTTTAAGCCACCTCTTTGTTAAAAAATATTTCAAAAAAAGTCATTTTATTTTAACCTTTTACTAAAAAAAAGAAGTTCCCATCAATTTTGTACAATTTAAACCCAACATTTTCAAATTATATTTATTTATATTTTAATATAAAGATTTTCCCATGATTTTTGTGTAAGTTTAATGTCAGATTTTCAGGTTATATTTATTTATATTTTTAAGCAACCTTAAAAGGGCCAAAATAATTTTAAAAAAATATCATTTTATTTTGACCTTATACCAAAAAGATTTTCCCTTGATTTTGTCTACAATTTGAATGTCACATTTTCAAATTATATATTTAAGATTTTTGCTTTACAATTTTAATTAAGGCTTCATAGTTGCTCTATTGATTTTCTCCCAGTGTAGGTCCCATTTGAATGGGAAAAAGTGAGACGAACTGAGAACTGGCTGGGAAAGTCTGCAAATCGATTGGGAAAACCGAACCGTGCCAAAGAAAAGTGTAGTCCGCAGCTTGGCAGCTCGTGGAGCAAAGCGTTTTATGTTTCTGTTTTTCTACCTTCTGCCTGTCCGCCGGAATGTCTCATTTAACTCTGGACGTGAGCCAAGCGAATGGCGGACAATGGAAATGGCCACTCGGCATTGCCAAATGCCAGACAAAATAAAGATAGAAACAAAAAACCAAAAAACAATACCAATGCATTGTCTTCGCCTTGTGACTTTGTGCAATCGAAATTCGCATGAAGCGATTTGATTGATTTGTCAAGCCAAAGACATACAGAAAACCACCTCTTTGCAATTGCTAAACCCATATTTCTACGTACCACTAAGAAATCGGACAGATAATGAAGAAACCCCATAAGATTTATGGGTTTCCAGTCTGATTTTAAAGCTAATTCTGTTTGCCCATTCTTTTGTAGGTATTAAATTGGGCTAAATATATTTATTAAAAAAAATAATTAAATTAAATTGTTAATTTATTTGTTCTATAAACTTCAAGTGTTTTCCCGTATCGTCAAATTTTTATGTCTAATTTTTGGGCAAAATGCCACTTGCCAAACGAAAGACTTAGGCAACGAACTTGCCACCGATGGCTGATGTCTGTTTCCCCATTCTAAATATATTTATTAAAAACTAATTAAATTTAATTGTTAATTTATTTGTTCTATAAACTTCAAGTGTTTTCCCGTATCGTCAAATTTGTACGTCAAATTTTTGAGCAAAATGCCACTTGCCAAACGAAAGACTTAGGCAACGAACTTGCCACCGATGGCTGATGTCCGATTGCAAGCCCACATCAAAAACAAAAGCAAAACAAAAAAAAAAAACGCCACATTAAAAAGAAGTGCGGAAAACCCAAAAAGCAAAAATGCATACATATATAAATTTCCTTAGCCAATTTTCGCATGGCAGCATAAAATAGTTTCCTGTTTGTTACGACGGACCCAGCAACCAAGAAAACTAAAAATGAAAAACGAATAAAAAGGGAGGAAGCCGATCCGTTTAAAGCCGAGAGCCAAAGTTGGGGCAAGAAAATATAACGAAAACCAGCAAGGCATAAAATTTCCGCTCGCGTCTTTGGGGATTTTTAGCCTAATGTTGATAGTTGCACAGAGAACAAATAATTCAAAATGTTGGAAAACAAATAAAAATAATAGGAAAAAATTAAAATAAAATAAAATGGAATTAATTAAATTATAAAAATATATTTCTATAAATCTCTAAATCTTATTATAAAATAAAATAATTACTGTGATGGAAAACAAAAAAAAAATAATAGAAAAATAAATATAGAAAACATTTCATTCTAAAATCTTATTATAAAATAAAATAATTTAAATAAAGCAAATAAAAATAACAAAAAAATCTTTCTAAAAACGTACAACAAAATAAATTAATTAAAATGTTGGAAAACAAATAATAGAACAATTAATATAGAAAAAAGCTCCTTCAAAACTCGTATAATAATTTTATCATCTTAATTAATGAAAATTAAAAAAGGGCCGATCAAACGTTATCAAATTTTCGCCAGTGTAGCTTTTTTTAATAGCCACTGCCTGCAATTAGTGGCGGCTATTTGTGGTCTTTCTTCCATTTTCCGAGCTGCTTTTAATGCTTTTTATGCCTCCCGAAACACAGAACTTTTCGTGGGCCACGCCAACCTCATTGGCGATGCAGAACAGCAGCAGCATGTGAACAGTAAACAATATTCCATAAATCAAGTGGATGCAACGGTAAAGTGCCACAATAGCGAATATAAAACCAGCACAATTACATGCATGCAATGGACTGGAGGCTATATATACATATATACTCGTATATATGTGACACAGTTTTCGGGAACAGCACACTCCAAATACAAATAGAAGTACAAATACGAATCCAAATGCCAGCACTCTTTTGTCATTTCCCGGCAACAGCATCAAGTTTCCAGCTATAGTTATGGTTCATGGAACGGGTTGACCTAATCAGGCACTACTATATCATTTCTTGTCTTATGAAACCTTCTGGCCCAGTTGCCCAACGACAATGAGATGGTTGAATAAAAGAAGGCAGACAGAACCGCAGCGGAAATTCTAGTCATAATACAATATAAACTTCTGTATTATCTGGTATAGTATTAAAATATTAACTAAAATTTAATATGTAAACAACATCTTTGAAATATTAAAAATTATTACATATATAACTAAAATATATTTTAGTCATATAACACAAAACATGAACAAATAAATTATAGGAATATTATTAAAATATTTATTAATATTTAATAGGTAAACAACATCTTTGAAATATTAAATATTATTACATATATAACTAAAATGTATTTTAGTCATATAAAACAAAACATGAACAAATAAATTATAACAATATTATTAAAATATTTATTAAAACAACATCAACGAGATATTTAGTATTACTACATGTATCACTAGAATTAATTCTAGTCATATATGAACAAGTGAATTATAGGAATGGTATTAGAATATTATTTCAAATCGAATAGAAACACAGAGATGCTGTGATTTATGATATATGATAGATTAAATATATTTTATATGAATGCTGGTATCTCCGGCTATAGAGAGTTTTCCCAGAATCTAAGCTAGAAAATCTAGAACTGCGAGTTATCTTCGGCTTTCCACTCTCTTGGCCAGCATAATGACAGCCGCAATTAACACACCAGATTAAAAATAATTATGCCTTTTAATTACACGCCTTGCTTCGTCGCTTTGTCAAGAACAAAAGAAATTTAATTCGTTTGCGCTGCTTTTTATGGTCTCCTTTCCAGGCAATTAAAATTTCTTTCTACTGGGAACTCTGGGTAATATAAATCGGGTATTACTATAAAAGAGTAGATGTCGATTTGCGTCATGTTCCCCCAGCCCAAACCATAAGACCTAAAATTCTGGAAAAAATAGGGTCTGAATCGTGTGGGAGAGGAGGTGTGCACTAAGAAAGGATTTTTTAAAAATCGGCTCCCAAGGACTCCAGGACTCTCACAAAAATGCGAATTTGCGGAATTGACACATCAACCATTCCCACAGTTTTCAACCAAACAAGTTGATATTTTTATTATAAGCTTTATTTGTGGAAATCTTTGAAAGCCCAGAAGATGAGCCCCAACCGACTTCCGGTTGGGGGCACTTAATTATTTTTTCCGCACCGATTATGCGATCGGATCCGTTTTTGGTTTAAAGTGTGGAGCTATGCCATACAATCAGTAAGGTTTTTTTTTTTTTTTTTTGGACACACGGTTGATTTTATATGATTTTTTTTGTAAAATTGAGGGGGTTGCGGGGGGCATATTTGGCAGCGCGTTGTTTTTGTTTTTTGTTTGCTTCGGCCGTTCGCAGCGCTCACGAACGAATTCCGAACACAGCTCTCACAAAAACAATGTCAGCAGAGGCAGAGCGAGAGAGTAAAGAGCAGAGAGAGTCATTTGAAGCGCAAAAGAGGCGGCCAAAGTTTTTTTTCTGGTTTAGAAATAACTGATAAAAATTGTACTATTTGGATACCAGAACGGATAACCTGAGTCATTTCTAAGTCAAAGTGTGTAGCCAACCCGTAAAAACAATAAGGAATTTTTGTTTTAATTTTAAAAAAATTCTTAGAATGGTTTTCAAGGGGAGAGCAGGGAAAAACGTTCAATAGTCACATTTGCATGTAAAAAACGCAATGACACACACACACATCGACAGGTTGGCATGTACATATTTAAGTATGTAAAATTATTAAATTAGGATAAAATAACGGATTCCCTAATGGTTGCAAAGTAATGTAAAGGAACAGTGAAGGTGAAAAAGGTAAGGTTGGTTTGGACTTGGGCGAGGATATGGTAGGTCAAGGTGACAAACAAGATTTATTAAGAAAGAGTGAAATTAAAGTAAGTAAGTATAGTAAGAAAACTAAAGTTAGGTTAGCTAGGGAGAGGAAAAACTGGTGTTAAGTGAAGGTTGAGTATGGATGGGTTACACTAGGGTTAAAACGAGGAAATATTGAAAACAGCATTAAGGTGTTAAAAAAGTGTGCCAAGGGTGTGATTAAAATAGGAAAGAGGTGGGGTTAAAGTAAGGTAATATTACGGTAAATGCGGTGTTAAGGTAAGGTATGTTATGGTTAAAAGGATATGGATAGAATATTAGTGCATTCGAGGAGGGTTTACGGTTTAGCTAGGGTTAGGCGGGATTCTAATCGGATATTACTTAGAATTTACAAATAAGTAAAAAATCAGCAATAAATGGTTTTCTAATAGTAGCGGACAACGTCGCTTCGGGTATTGCTAGTATATAAATAAAATATATATCAAATAAAACACATCGAAAGATGTACATACGTAATTGATCGAGGCATTGAATGCGGCCATTATCCAACAAATTACGCTTAAATAATTTGAGGAAATTTTCCAGCATTTAGCAGACATAATGCCCATTTGCATTTGATAATATGCGTGGTAAACGACCTTGTTCCTCGGGCAAATCGACCCAGGCAGGTGGTAACCAATCAACAGCCAGCAATCATCAAGAGTTGATTGTTCGATCGGTTGGTTTAACTCCGAATGCAATTTCAAATGGACACGGGGAGAAAAATAAATATATTTCGAGGTCTATATGGTATTTCTAAACCTTCCTATTGAAATTAAAAATTTTATTAAAAATTCTTGATCATTTTTTAAAATCAAGACAAAAAATCACAAAAGTATTATTATTATTATTTAATACATTTATATGATTTTCTAACTTCTGCTTTTGAACTTCTAAATTCGATTTAATATTTTTGAAAAAGAGTTTTTAAAAGGGAGAAAAATAAATATATTTTGAGGTCTATATGGTGTTTCTAACTCTTTCTATTGAACTTAAAAATTTTATTATAAAATTTTAAAAAATAGTTCTTCAAATTCTTGATCATTTTTTAAATTTTTTCTCATAAGATCAAAACAAAAAATCACAAAAGTATTATTATTATTATTTAATAAATTTATACGATTTTCTAACTCCTCCTTTTGAACTGAAAAATTCGATTTAAATTTTTTTAAAAAGAGTTCTTAAAAGGTATAATATAATACCTGCTTTTAATATCAAAGAAGCCCCCAAATATATTTTTTTGTCGGTGCAATGTGCCACTGAATTAGCCAAAAACAAATTTGAAAACCAAATTAATACATATATTTCATTGTTGTTGGCGCCTGGCATTGGTGGAATTTTATGCACTTTAATTGTGGAGCGCACACAGCAAATCTTAGTCATAAATTTGAAGTTGGCAGTTTTGTTTGGATCTCAACTTTAAACTGTATGATTTGACTTTTGTTTGTGGTGTCTTGTTTTTTGTTTGTTTTTCTTTTTTTTTAGTTGTTGCTGCCGTCGACAATTCGTGTCAATGTCAGCATGATTTTTAGTTTTTTCTGATCTGCGTGGGGGGGGGGGGTCAGGTGTTGATGTTAAAGCCTCTGCAAACAAGTTTAATCGAAACATGCATAATATACACCGCGTCGCAAGAAGAAAAACCAAACAAACTGGATGCAAGCAGTGCAGCAAGAAGCAGTGAGGCACTTGAAAAAATATATATATAAATTACCAATCAAAATGATGAAGAAAAGCCCCGCTCTTAATTTTATGCACATAACTCAGTCAGTTGGACACATTTGAGCCGCAAGAAATATGCATTTCTGAAATAGTTTCGCAAATCTGCGCGACTGACACAAAAAACGAAAAACAGTAGCCAAAAACACAAAGTAAAGCACGTAAAAAAAATAGGTAAGACAATGCGAATGTTTGGGGGGAAAAACAACAACAATAATAATAATAATAACAACACTGAACAACTGAAGAAAAAAAAAAAATAACAACAAATTATGTGAGTTCGGCTGCTGTGCGGCCGCTTCAACCTCAACTTCTTCTTCATTTCGCTTATTTCGGACCCGGCTCACGGTTTTCACCTGAAGCGCGTGAAAGTTGCGCTTCACCACGGCGGCAGCGGCAATGGGACACTGCAAAAAAATCCCACTTACTTCGGTAGCACTCCTTTATTAGCACCTTTATCAGGACATTCAATAATGAAGAAATCATTATCGAAATATTTATTCTTTATTTAAACTATTGAAGATTAAACTCTGCTTTTTATTTGTAATCAAATTTATATACTCGAAATATCAGACTTTTTTAATAATTTGTATAATATTATAATGAAGATTCTACTCTTTTTTTAGTTCTGATTAAATTTAAATAATCGAAATACAATGATAGTAAAAATATTTAAAAATCAGAAAGATATCATTAAAATAGAATCGGGACACTGCTAAAAAATCCCACTTACTTCGGTAGCACTCCTTTATTATCACTATTATGAGGAGATTTAATAATGAAGAAATCATTATCGAAATATTTATTCTTTATTTAAACTATGATTTCTTTCTCTTTGAGGATTAAACTCCGTTTTTTATTTGTAATCAAATTTATATACTCGAAATACCATGATATCAGACTTTTTCATATTTTGTACAATATTATAATGAAGATTCTACTCTTTTTTTAGTTCTGATTAAATTTAAATAATCGAAATACAATGATAGTAAAAATATAAAATATAAAAAAATATAAAAAATAAAAAAAAATCAGAAAGATATCACCAAAATAGAACAGGAACTAAGTTTTTTCCTTTCAACACAAAAAATTGTTATTAAAAACCAATTTTATTTTATTATTAAAATCTTAAATGTATTTAGTTGCCTAAAAAACCTAAAAACTACAGTAAACTTATATTTTTAGAAAAATCAAACAAAAACCTTTTGCGTTTTTCTCAAATATTTGTACCATATTTATACCATTTCTGAGGGCTTAGGTAAATGTAAATATTTTTCCTGCGTGCACCACGGACAGCACTCAAAAAAAAGAGATCAAATAAGATAGATAATAGGGTGTGTAAAGTAAGGGCCCAGCCCCATGGGCCAGGTAATTAATGCACCTTTGGAAGACAACAGCCACTTGAGCACCAAACAAAAACAAATCACAACAAATACGCACTTTTTTTCGTATTCGTATCTTGCATCGGCCTTTTCACGCTAGTCACCGAAAAACAAAAAAGTTGCGCAAAACAAACCGAGAAATGTTGTTGCCGTGTATCTGTGTCTTTCGGCTTCGAATCTTTGTATCTTCGTATCTTTGTATCTTTGGCTCTGTGCAACTGCACTCACGTAACGGAACTGCCGAATGTGCGGGCGGAAAGTGGCGAAAAATGAACGCGGACCGATGCCCGGAATCTCGAGTCTCGAACCTCGAACCTATAGCCTGTGCGGCTGAAGATCAACTGAAAACTCTAGCTCAAAGCCAAACTCAAGCGAGCCAACGATCCGAAGACGAAGTCGAAGCCCGAAGCCACAATCACTGCTCGGGAGCTTTCGGCGTCGCACAGTGGAGCCGATTTGCTTTTATAAATTCAAAAAATAAACAAAAAACAAAATAATATTAATGCACAGAAACAAACTTGACAAAAGATCAGATTGAAATGTGCTGGTCAATTTTATATTTTTCAAAGATCAAGTTATTCATATCATTTTGATATGAATAAAGATTATGTTTACCTTATTTTACATTATTTGTTCAAAAAATACTAAACTTGGTATTTCATGATATGATTAAATATCAAGTTGATATGGATAAATCATAAATTTGACATAAATCATATCGGCTTATTATTGATATGAAATAAGGTAGAATTGATCCTATTTCCTATCGAATTTTTTTTCTGTGTGGTTATAATTTTTTGTTTCAAAAATTGTTGGAAAATGTATAATACATTTTATATGTTATATTAAAAATATTTTTTTTAATTCAATGAAAACTAGCTATAATAAAAAAACGCTAAAAATGAAACGTTTTTTTTTTAAGTTTCACAGGTTGTACCTTCGTTAATTGCGGCCCGATCACAACGAGTAATAGCTTTTCGGAAAGGTGCATCTGTTGCCTTTTAAATAGTGTCAGTTACAAATGTTGGTCTAATGGTTTTCGAGATCTGTTAGGTTTTATAAAAGAAGTGCCGAAAATCTGGATTTTCGCGAATATCTTCGGAACGCTTCTTTGCAATATTTTTTTATTTGTTCAGCGTGATCAGCAATTCAAAACCAATAAAAAAAAATTGGTCTCAAGGTTCATCTTTTTTTGCTAGTGTAAACTAGTGTAATAGATACCTAAAATCTATCTTAATTTGAAAATATATATTTTATAATACAGGTTTAAATTAATATGGCCTCTTATGAAAGCAAATCTTTTAACTGGAAAACCCCCTTCAAATCAAAAGTAACATTTGATATTTTACAGCATTTATTTTATTAACTAAACTGGAGCCTTAAATAAAAATTGAATCCAAAGATCTTTAAAATACATAGTAACTTAAGAACTATCCAGGAATACACTACATTTAAAAGATAAAAAATGAATAATGACTCCAAGAAGTCGTGGCGATTCCACAGTGCGCGTTCGGCGCCCACAAAATGCCCGATAATATTTTGCCGATCGGCCAGAAGCGAAATTATGTTGGTGGGCCGATCCATTCCGATCCGATCCGATCCGTTTGCAGCGCAGAAAGATCTTATCGTACATGTAGCATGTAGGGCAGCACATTCTTTTGCGCCACTTTGGGCCAAAAGTGCTCCAGCTCTCTTGGTTTCTCACCCACCACCTGGTGGCTTACATTGAAATGGGGTCACTTGCGGCGGTGGGGATTCCCCGCATCGCTGGCCATTGCCAATTGGCATTCTCGGGATGTCAGTAAAGTATACAATTTTCGCTTTTATTTCTGGTACGTTACATTTTAAATAGGTTTGCTCGGCTGCGCTAAAACTTGCTTCTCCTCCACTTGCTGCTCCCTCAGCTACTCCTTCTCCTCCTCCTGATGCGATCGGCTTGGATTTCGGACTTCTTCTGTCGCTTAACATTAAGAGTACAAAAATACATTGACTTTGTGATTACAACAAACGCACCCACTGCTCGCTCACACACTGCACATCCATCTATCCATCCATCTCCTCCTTGTCTCCGTAGCAATCGCCCGACGAATTTGAATTACAATTTAACCACATATCGTATGTTTACATATCATATATATAAAATAATAAAAAAAAGAATGCATTAGGGAGGGCCAGAAGTAAAACGTGTTTGAATTTATGCAATAGGCAACAATTAGAATTAGCTGGTGGTGCTGGCGGTTTCTGGCGGGGATCGTGTCTAGCCCTCCTGGCCGAAGTCCTCTGTGAATTTGCGCAGCTTCTTCAGATCGTCCTCGTTGACAGTGGGTTTCGTGCGCGACAAGGACTTTAGCATATCGCGCTGCGATGAAAAAGATACAAATAAATAAATGAGAGGGAAAACAAGGGATATATTTCGGTTGCTCACCATGGTCACGGGCGGTTCGAAGAGCTTGTCGCTGGGCACATCCATCCAGTTCATCTCGACGGCGCCCGGGTCGCCCGGCGAGCACGGAACGAGCAGGTCGTTGACAATCTCCTCGCTGTTGGTGGGACTGGGACCGGAAACCCGCTTGAAGTGCGTGGCTGTCTGCACTTTGCGCACCGGTTCCATCAGGGCGTCGCGCACCACGATCGATATATCCGCGCCAGAGTAGCTGTGAGAGAAAGAAGCGACTTAGTTTTCGAATTGCAAACTTCTTAAGGGGGCGTAGGGTCTATGGCATCAAAAAATCAAGTAACTTTGCGATTTTTTCTATAAAAACTGGTTGGATGGATTTAATTCAAACCAATTGTATATTATAAAGTGTCATTTAAATAACATCCACTAATTTGTATAGCCGATACTATCGGCTAATATATCGGTGGCAAAGCGATTGCTGGAACACTATTAAAAAAAGGCGTTTTGCGGTGACCACTGTATCTCCTCCAAAAATTATCGGATTTCCATTCTGCTTTTACATTTAGCTTAAGAAAAGAAAAAACCCGCCCCCTGGGAAGCGCGATTTTTTAATTTTTTTTTTAAAGAATTTTTTTTGCATTACCAAACTCAAAAATGCGTTTTTCACCTAAAAAATTTGACTTTGGGCTTAAAAAAAAATACTTAAAGTTAAAAAATAAAAAAAAAACGCTTCCCAGGGGGCGGGTTTTTTTTATGCAGAAAAATATGCGACAAATTTGAAAACGATCGATTGAGCCGTTTAGAAATGCCGATGACCACGGACTTTCAAAACGTGGTACTTACGTACCTAAAGTCTTAGAGGTAAGGGTACTAGTTTTAGCATAACTTCAAAAGTTGTTGTCCGATTGACTTAAAACTTTTTTTGTATAATCTTAAGATGTTCATCTACAAGAGAGACCCTACTCCCCCCTTAACTATATATAATTACCCCTCGGTTTTGCCCGCCAACTCCTTGAGATCCTGCTCCGTGAGCACATGCGTGGTGTTGCCCAAATGGATCTTGAACATGACGAGGCGAGCGTGCGCCTCCGGCAGCGGAATGTAGATGCGCTTCTCGAATCGCCGCCGGATGGCCGAGTCGAGCACCCAGGGTATGTTGGTGGCCCCCAGGACGAGAATGCCGTCGGTGTCATTGCCCACGCCCTGCATTTGGACGAGGAACTCGGTCTTGATGCGCCGCACGCTATCGTTCTCATTGTCCGAACGCGCCGAGCACATCGAATCGATCTCGTCGATGAAGATGATCGACGGCTTGTGCTGGCGGGCCAGCTCGAAGAGATTCTTGACCAGCTTCTCGGACTCGCCCAGCCACTTGGACATGAGGTCCGAGCTGGACACCGAGAAGAATGTGGAGCGATTGGCCTCGGTGGCGACGGCCTTGGCCAGATACGATTTGCCGGTACCGGGCGGTCCGAACAGCAGGATGCCCTTCCACGGTATGCGCTTGCCGGTGAAGAGCTGCGGGAATTTGATCGGCAGGATGACGGCCTCCTTCAGCGCCTCCTTGGCGCCCTCCAGGCCGGCGACATCGGACCACTGGACCTTCGGCTTCTCAATCACGATGGCGTCCTCCAGCTTGCTCTGCAGCTTCTTCTTCTCCGGATCGTCGCCGTCCTCGTCGTCGCTGTCGCTCTTCTTGTCCTTGTCGTCCTTGGCACTGGACTCGCCGCCCTCCTTGAGCGGTTTCTTCTTGCCCTTCTTCAGGTACTCCTTCAGCTTCTCGGCCCGGTCCAAATACTGCAGGCACTTGGCCCGTATCGAGTCCTTGGCCTTCTCGCCCTGCGCCTCATCTGTTTATTTGGTATTGCATGTATATTTTTACTGGTAGTATAGTATAGTAGTTACTGCTTACATTTGATGGTGTGCAGGAAGTACTCCACTCCGTGCTCGTAGAGACGCAGTGCCTCCGCGTAGTTTTTGTTGCGATCCTCCTCGGTGGCCTTGGTCACCAGATCGATGGCCTTCTGTAGTGTGGTTCCGGCTGCCATGGTGCTGAAAAGTGGACGGGTTTTTAAAATTAGGCTGTGTATCGCAAATGACATCACAAAAATTAATGGGAAAGCGGGTATTTTTAAATTTTATTTTACCATTGCACTGAGGCAACCGAATTTTCATTTTCTATCTTTGAAATAAATGTATATAATTATTTCTCATTAAAAGTAAGATCTTCTTTAAATAGAACTGGAACTAGCTTATATTTTAAAGCTAATATTTTATTATATTATATATTTTCTGAAAGATTTACGTTATGAAACCTGTTTATATCCATAATACTATTGAACTGTATCCTTTCTCAGTAGATATTATAACAGTTATAGTATAAAACCCGTTTAAAAACGGGTAGTTCCCATTAAAAGTAAGATCTTCTTTAGATAAAACTGGAACTAGCTTATATTTTAAAGCTAATATTTTTTCTGAAAGATTTACGTTATGAAACCTGTTTAAATCCATAATACAATTGAGCTGTATCCTTTCTCAGTAGATATGATAACAGTTATAGTATAAAACCCGTTTAATAACGGATAGTTCTCATTAAAAACAAGATCTTCTTTAAATAAAACTGGAACTAGCTTATATTTTATAGCTAATATTTTTTCTGAATGATTTACGTTATAAAACCTGTTTAAATCCATAATACAATTGAAGTGCATCCTTTCTCAGTAGATGTGATATGATATAGTATAAGTTATAGTAACGATATTGATTTGTGCAAACTGTTGACTGCATGGGATCCTAACTCTATACATCAAGGGTTCCATTAATGGGATCCAGACTTTCCAGACCTTATAGCTTAAGATCGCATTCGTTATCGACTGTCTTTCGGGGAGTATTGGCCCCTCCCCATTGGAATTTCGGAATTCAGGGATTTCGAGTTCCAGGCTCCAGGCTCCGGTAATACTATACATTAGCGGGCTCACCCCCGAAATTCGCGAAAAAATTATCCTCGATGGACCGCGATTTCTTAAGAATTTACGTGCAAAAAGAACTTGGCGGTCGGCCATGGTTCTCTTGTAATTGAATTTTAAAGTTCCTGGGTTTGCTATAAAAAACAAGGGTGCTTTTCTCATACTTGCTATAAAAATCGAGTTGTCTGCCCCCAATATTCAAATTTTTATCAAAAAATTTTGTTTATTGATTCATATTGTTCAACATGACGTGCCAGTCTTGCTCTGTAACGTTTGGAGAGTTTCTCGGTATGGATGAGAAAGCTCATTTCCGCTTTTTACAAGACCACATTTGTATCTTTATATTTATTTAAATAGTTTCAATGAACACTTTTCCGCACCACCATTGAGGTAAAGTTCCAGGCGCGTTTTTTTATAGTGGTGTCCCCGTTAGGCCTAGTCCACGCTTCAGATCCGAATATAACAAAGAGTCTCCTAATTAACAGCTGAGTTGTTATCGAAGGTGTCCTAAAAATATATATGCGAAATTTTATGATGTATGTTAAATTTGAAATGAAAGCATCGTGCAAGTACAAATTAAAAAAAAAAATGGAACGAGTCACAAGTAAAATTTGGCATGAAATTAAAAAAAAATCGCCGCGATTTTTTTTTAATTTCATGCCAAATTTTACTTGTGACTCGTTCCATTTTTTTTTTTAATTTGTACTTGCACGATGCTTTCATTTCAAATTTAACATACATCATAAAATTTCGCATATATATTTTTAGGACACCTTCGATAACAACTCAGCTGTTAATTAGGAGACTCTTTGTTATATTCGGATCTGAAGCGTGGACTAGGCCTAACGGGGACACCACTATAAAAAAACGCGCCTGGAACTTTACCTCAATGGTGGTCCGGAAAAGTGTTCATTGAAACTATTTAAATAAATATAAAGATACAAATTGTTTGAGGTTTAATTAATGCATTAAAATGGTGGGGGACCTTGGATGGATGTGATCGTTCCTGGCCGTCACTAAAATCTCAATCATGTCCTTTATAGTCCACGCTCCACTCATAACATGATTATTTGCATAAGTTTTTTCATTAGACAAAAAATACAATTAAAAAAATGTGACAAAAGTCTACACTTTTTTTATAGGAACTCATTTAAGCAATTAAATAATTTTATAGGAACTCATTTGAACAATTAATTAATTTTATAGGAACTCATTAAAACTTAATTACTTTGATTGAAAATATGAGAAAAGCACCCTTGTTTTTTATAGCAAACCCGAGAACTTTGAAATTTAATTACAAGAGAACCATGGCCGACCGCCAAGTTCTTTTTGCACGTAAATTCTTAAGAAATCGCGGTCCATCGAGGATAATTTTTTCGCGAATTTTGGGGGTGAGCCCGCTAATGTATAGTATTACCCAGGCTCCTGCTTCCTCTTCCTCATCCCGGTTCGCCCTCGTGGAAGTTGCCAATCCTCCAGTGATTCCGCCTCCACTTTCAGGGTCCTTCGGTGACGCAGTTCGCGAGCAAAATCGAATTTCTGGGCATGACTAATGCTCCACACACAGCGGCATTGACAAAAACACCAAGTCGCGATTTCGGGGGGCGGGGATGGAATCCGGGGGATTACCTGGTGCTACTCACATTTATGCTGGCTGACTTGCTGCGAAATCCGGGCAAGCGTCGCTGGCTAACTCGTCGGCTGTTCGCAGGTGTTAAACAAAAGGAAACTTAACTATTTTAACTATTTGTTGGAATTCCAACGAATGACGACGTCTAGGTTAGGGATGTGAAAAGTTTCAAAATATCAATATAGCGATATAGCGATAAACCGATATCTTTTGTGTTATCGCTTAATTTAACAGTGATGCGTTCACAGCGGGCGCGCTTTTTGAATTTCAAAAATACATGTTCTCTCAAAAAAACCCCATAATCTATGCCAGTATTAGGAGTATATCATTTTTGTTATTAAAATACACTGTTATTGGATTTAACTTAAAAATTCCATAACTTTTTTGTTTTATGTGTGATATAAGCATCTTTAAATTAAATAGCCATTAAATTAAATAACCATAACAAACAAATTCGATTAAATTATATTTTTAATATGTATTTCGATTTAAAACTAAGAATAATTATTAAATTTACATTTAAAAATCTAGCTTTTTTTAGCTTGTTTCGCGCTGCCTGCCAATCGATAACGGCTGCCTATTATCGATAAGCGCAGCTTAATTAAAATTAATTAATATATTTCATTTATTTGTACCTTATCGAATCCCAATCGAATCCACTGGGTCGGTTAAATTTGAATTTAAATAAATAATGAACCTGTAGGGAACCGGGCTTCCAGCTGTTTTCCGTCATCATCAGATATTACCCAACTCGACTGCCCCCAAAAACCGAACCCACAGACCATTCCACACAAACAGTGATAAACTACAGTGAAGACAATGTCGGAGGACAAGCCAACTAGCGAAACTCTGGAAACGGCCTACAAACAGCCCGCCAGGGATGTGGACATATATCGCGACACCTTTATTCGCTACATGGGTGAGTTCCGATCTGGATATCTGGATATGGAATTATATAGAACATCCGATTTCCAGGCTACAGCAACGAAATCGGCGAGTCCTTCCGCCCGCTGGTGCCCAAATCCTTCGTGGCCGCATCCTATGGCATGGCCATCGGTTATGTCTGCACCGATACCTTCGACAAGGCGCTGCGCCTCCAAATGGACGGGGCGGCCTCCAGGGAAGTGGCCATCAAGGGCGGCGACGTCTTCTGCTGGCAGATGCTGGCCTCCGTTGCCATTCCCGGCATGGTCATCAATCGGTGGGTCCATCTGGGATTACCACCCGGAACCCAAATATCTCGATTATGCTTAGGAGCAGGGTTTTAGGAAAGATCTTGGGGGTTCTGTCTGTATCTATCCCATCGATTACGTAATAGCTAGCTTTAATAGTAACGTAGATCCATCTTATATACTATATATCAGGAAAAACAGGTTTTAACTTTAGTTTAGTTCTATTATTTTGTACAACTCATTAGTTTATTTGGTTTTACTACCTATACCACCTTATTGGATGATAATTATTATGAGGTTTTTTTACAAAGGTCATATTTTAATGAAAAAATACTCAATAATTAAAATATTTACCCAATTTATAATTGATTTCGCATATGGTACAAGCTTGTAAATATCTCGATTATGCTTAGGAGCGGGGTTTTAGGATAGGGGCGCTAAGATCTTGGGGGTTCTGCCGGTATCTATCCCATCGATTACGTAATAGCTAGCTTAAATAGTAACGTAGCTCCATCTTATATACTACGAGTCGAATTTTGGGGCACTTTGGGGTCGTTTATTGTTTTAATTTGTACCTCACACACGTCCCCTAATTATTTCAGAATTATGTTGATTTTTCTAGATTTTTATGACAATCCGCTCTGGTAGGAATTTACCACTGACCCATTTTTTATTGGAACACTTATATTAGTTTAGATATATCAGGAAAAACAGGTTTTAACTTCTTAAACGTTCTATTATTTTGTACAACTCGTTAGTTTATTTGGTTTTACTAACTATACCACCTTATTGGATGATAATTATTATGAGGTTTTTTTACAAAGGTCATATTTTATAAAAAAATACTCAATAATTAAAATATTTACCCACTTTATCATTGATTTCGCATATGGTACAATATATTATCTTTTTATTATTAATCTTCCAGAATCACCTGGGCCACCAAAACACTGCTCAGCCGGGCGCCCATGCCCGTGCTGAAAACGGTGCCCACTCTGGTGGGCCTGGCCAGCATCCCGCTGATCATCCATCCCATCGACAGCCTGGTGGACCGCCTGATGGACGCCAGCTACCGCAAGCTGGTGAGGTAGTGAACGCTGCGCGGGATCGCTACTCCTACTCGTACTCCTACTCCCAATCGCCGGTGATAGACCCTAGATACTAAGAGTTCGTATTAACTGTGTTGCAAAGCTTTAATCCCAAATCCAGTTTACATCTTGACGAGGATTTCTAACTGTACGTTTTGTTTATTGCAATTTTGGGTGGAGGATAAAAGTGAAGAATGTACAATACGCTTTACAAAAATAATCATTTACACAAGACTGAGGCAACAGGTGGAATGCCGGCGTTTAGACCATATTCTCTATTCTCCCGCAAGGGAACCTAGTTCTGTTCCTGCTCCTCATCCTCGTCGTCGCTGTCGATCAGATAGGGGCTGTCCAGGGCGCCCAGGCCGGCGGCCACGCCCCCCTCGTTGGCGGTCGACAGCTTCGTGCGCAGCATGTGTCCCGCCTGATAGTTGTGCACAATGTGCTCGGCATCGCCGATCACCACGCCAAAGATGCCCAGCTCGGAGACCATGTCCACGATCTGGGGCGGCATATCGCCGCCGGGGCGCACCATATAGCCCTTGGTCAGCGGCGGATGGATCAGGTCCATCAGGATCCAGGCCGAGCGCTCCACGCGCGACATGCGCTGCAAGATAAATTTAAAAAGATTTATAAATAAGCTGAGAAATCACAATAAAAACGATCATTAACAAAATGCTTGTAATAAATCGATAAATGAAAAGATGGACTAGCGACACAAAGAAGAATCGCCGTGTGCCCAATGCAAGATAGGCGTGTGACCGCAGGCATGCTTTTTATACCCGTTACTCGTAGAGTAAAAGGGTATATTGTATTCGTCTAGTCTCTCAGCTTTAAAGCTATCGGCCTAAAACTTTCCCAAAAGTCGTATATCTATTGCAGGTAATATATAAGTCGGAACGAGCCGGATCGGACAACTATATCATATAGCTCCCATAGGAAAAATCGGGAAAAAAATGTAAAAAAAATTATATCTTGGGTGTTTTTGAACCTAGAACCTCCTACTTTTGGAAATACCATTTTGTATCTAATTCTGAATTTCGAATAAATTTTGATCAAAATCGGACCGTTATATCATATAGCTGCCATAGGAACGATCGGAAAATTAATGGGAATTTGGTTTTTATCGTATTCACTTCTACTCTGGGATATGACTTTTTTTAAATGTTTTCGAATTTCGATTTTAATTTTATCAATATCGAACTACTATATCATATAGCTGCCATAGCAACGATCGGGAAATTAGTGATTAATACGAATCTGCAAGGGTATATAAGCTTTGGCTGGCTTCCTTTCTTGTTGACTTTAAAATCGATCATTAACAAAATGCTTGTAATAAATCGATAAATGAAAACATGGACTAGCGACACAAAGAAGAATCGACGTGTGCCCAATGCAAGATAGGCGTGTGACCGCAGGCATGCTTTTTGACTTTAGCCGATTGGACTTAACAATTACCTTAAGGGCATCGGGTATGTCCACGCCGTAAACATTATTGCCACCACCCTCGCGCTGGGGCTTCAGCACGAATCTCTCCGGGGTGCGCAGCGCCATCTCGTAGGTGGCATTGCCCGCCTCGTTGTCGTCCAGCGAATAGAGGCCCGTAAAGATCTTGCCCACCGCCTTGATCTCCTCGGGATCGTTGATGAAACGCTCCAGGACAGCCGGCTGGGCCAGGGCCTGCTGGACCTTCTTGGTCCCGGCCAGATGGTAGTGGATCGAGGGGCACTTGATGGCCAGCGAGGTCTCCATCAGATAGCGGGCATCCCACTCCGCCTGCGAGTGATAGTGACCGGGCTCGTAGCCAGCCCGGAAATAGATAACGGCCACCTCCTGGGATCCCCTGAAGTGATAATAAGATTCAGTGGATCGTATGCAAGGGCTTTGTGTTCCAGGGTCCACCTACAGCAAGAGCTCCTTGGCCAGGCCCAGTTTGCCCTCCCGATGGACCTCGGTGAGGGTGCGACGCAGCACCTTGATGTGCGGATAGGTCTCGCGAATGTAGAACTCGTGGAAGCGCTGGTCGCAGATGTTATACGACACATCCTCGATGATGAACAGGATGACAGCCTTCGGCTTGGCATAGATGTCCCAGGCCTTCACCATCCCATCGCAGAGTCCAGCCAGGGCGTTATTATTGGGCATCTGGAGCGGGGTTACAAGCGATTATTTTCTTTTGTCTACGATTTTTAACTAAATACTGATTTTACAAAATATTTTTTGATGCATAAAATACAGCCTTTCATTAGAATTAATTTTTTGGAGTTATTAACCTTTTTAAAAATGTTTTTTATTAAAAAAAACTTTTTACTTTTGAAGTACTTCTAATATCTTATATAATTTTCTGTTCTTTATTACCAAAAACATCCTTTTAACCATTACATAGGTGTGTTTTAAACTCTTTTTTTAAGTATCTCTAAAGATTAAAAGGTACAGATAAATATAATATATAGTTTTTGATCTTTAAGAACTTCCTTTTAATATACAGAAAAAAAAATCGATATGAAATCGGATATATTCTACCTTATTTCATATTAATAATAAGCCGATATGATTTAAGTCAAATTTATGATTTAAACATATCAACTTGATATTTTATCATATCATATGAAATACCAAATTTAGTATTTTTTGAACAAATAATGTAAAATAAGGTAAACATAATCTTTATTCATATCAAAATGATATGAATAACTTGATCTTTAAAAAATATAAAATTGACCAGCACATATCAATGTGATCTTTTGTGAATTTTTTTTCTGTCTACAGAAATATAAAATATAAAATTGACCAGCACAAATCAATGTGATCTTTTGTGAATTTTTTTTCTGTGTACATATTTACAATGTACAAACTATATTCATGACAAAATTCAATATTTTTTACAATTTGATAGTAAAACACTTGTAATTTTCGATGGTTAATACTCACATTGTGCAACTTATCCGCATGTCCCAGTTCGCTGAGTACAAATCTGCGCGGACGAAAGAGACGGGGAGTGCCGGATCGGAAAGAGATGGATTAGCATAATTCCGTAATCACACTGGATGACCAACAACAGCAACAAACAACAACAAATGTTTGGAGAGTGGGGTTGGGGGTCGAATGGGGGTTAATTACTGAGACCAGAAAACCGGTAAATGTGGGTAGGGGTTTTGGAAGTTTGGGGGTTACGTGTAAATGTGATAAATGTTAGGCTACTACAGCGTTTGGAAAGAGACGGATAAAGCTAGAACCAATTAAACCGCATGCAAAACAGAGACAACAAGCGGTATGAAACCTCTAGAAGGGTGATCAGTTATCAGTGATCAGTTATCGGTTATCGGTGATTAGTGATCAATGCGTGCATAAGTGGGAGGTGGGTGCTTTGGGGGGTACAGAAAGACGGTGCGTTTTATTTCTTTTGTTTTTAGGTGTGTGTGTTTGTGCATTTTAGAGATATAAGATATAAGTAGATAGAGTGAGAGAGAAGAGCGCTTAATACTTCTGCTGCGGCACCAATTGGGTGGCAATGCCAGCGAAACTGGAGGCCACCGTGTTGATCTCGACCTGCTTTATCGCACAGCCCTCGGACACGTGTGCCATATAGTCGGATCGCAACAGACCGATGCTATATGCCTGCAATTATGATCATTATACAATATATATACATTAGGTGGTGCCTTAGGTCCCTTAAAGTAGCTACTTAGCCGGTAAAGCGATTAAAAAAATATCATATCATATATTTAGGGAGTATGGTGTGATCCTCGTCCAAAGGTCTTAAGTGTACAGGATGAGGGGGATATCATATCGTATTATGTATTTGGAGAGGGAGAAGCGAGAAATGGTGCAGGATGGTAAAGTGAAACGGTGCTTGGCCCCAAAACTACTTTAATAGATTTTGTTCTATCTAAACTAATATAAGTGTTCCAATAAGAAATGGGTCAGTGGTAAATTCCTACCAGAGCGGATTGACATAAAAATCTAGAAAAATCAACATAATACAATATATAAACTTATCTTTCAATTTCGAACCCAAGTGCCTAAAGTATTAGATTGTAAAGTGCTAATCGCCCAGCTTTCCAAGTGCTTTTTCTACACCTATATATATATTTATTGGTCACTGCTTTAAATAAAACAAGACAGTATCATGTTTGTTCGTTCAACTCGAACTTGAATATGATTCATTCTCATTTCATAAAAAGTATAACTAAGCATTGCGTAGCAGAAACAAGTTTTTACAGCTGTTACTTTTACTATTTAATAAACATGTTCTGATCTAATCTGTTTCAATTATGTTTACGTCACCGTCGCTGGCAATTAAATAAACAGACAAATAGCCAAAACAAAACCCCACAAACAGGTGTTTTTTTTGTAGACTACAGATAAGCTCGGTTTTTCAGGGGCTCTAACTCCCTGAATAGCTGAAAATTGTAATTAAAGACGACTATCCATAGTTTGCACCCAAAAAATGCACTGTTATCGCTTGCCAACACTTTAAACAAACAATTACCCGGCGTATCCATATCAGTTGGGCCCCATATACACCTATCTGTAACCCTATCTCTGGTCTCTCCATGTGGGGCCTTTATATATACATATATACAAAGTATGGCGAATAATCGTCGAAATTCTGGCCTTGAGACTGTGAGTTTAAACTTTAGAGGGAAAGGAGAAACTTTATTTATAAGGCGTCTTCTAAAACTATGAATCTAAAGGTTCATTTTAATTGGTTAGAACATTTCAGGGTCGACATTTGTGTGTATTTTCCAGAAGTTTCTAGATGTTAGATAAACGCTTTGGAATTAGTGGTGAAATTTATCATTAGGATAACCACTGATATGGGAAATAAGATATAAATGATAAGTTTTGCTTTCTTTTGGAATACTTTGGACCCTCCCCCCCTTTTGCGTATGTAATAAAGCTTGAAAATTATCGATATGTTCGATATTTTCGATATTTTCACAATATTGATGCGATAATATCGGTGTTTTCAAGGGAGAACTCCTTTTAAATATCGGGAAATAGCAAACTGTCGATATTTTTCCAAAATCTGTCACAGAAGAAGGAACATAACGATAAGTTGGAGAGGTAGGGAACAGCAGAGCGGACAGTCACTGGGGAAAATGAAGATTAATAAGCGGGTTAGCTGCTACAGTGGCTACGGATCGGGAGGAGCAGGTGGCAGGATGCAGGATGCAGGAGTCAGAAGGCAGGAGCAGATCAAATCAGATCAGATCAGATCAGGTAGAGAGCTGGCAGGAGGCAACAGGCGACAGGCAGCGGCAGCAAATCAAAAATCTACGCAACAATCTCAAGGATTCAAGCATATGTAGCTAAGGAAACAGCGGAACAAAATCAACTTGAACTAAAGAACAAAGGACTTTACAAAGCAAATCACACACAAAAGCACACACATCGTTACTATTTTATATATCAGGTTTATACTTTTAGAATTTTAGAATTTCTACTTTACATTTTATAATTATCACTCGTTTAAGAGATAATTAATTTAAGTTTTAGGCAAGCAAAGTGATAACTTATAGTTTGAAGTTCAAAGTTTAACAAAGTTTGAGTCCAATCGAATTGAATACAATAAAGTACAGAATGATCTAGGCTATAGCTTTCGATTTCTGGTTTCTAGTGTTAGTGTGTGGTTCTTGTGTGGTTAGGCGGAGGATGCAAGCGATGCTGGAATGCAGATATGCGATGGGATGATCGTTGGGGGACTGGGAGGAGACTGGGTGTTCGAGGAGTGTTGCTGATGGGTGGGTGGGTGGTGTGGACAGCACCTTTGTATGGTTTTACTTGCTGGTCCCAAATGGCCAAAGCCCGAAGCTATCGTATTGATCTCGACTTGTTTCCAGCAGCAGTAAGCGGACTGAGTGCCGGTGGCCCTCCGTTCCCGCTCCTTGGTGGCCCGGCTCAGCTGGGTCTCCCTCTGCTCCTTCTGCTCCTCTTGCTCCTCCTTCCTGCCCGTGCCAGCAGCAGTTCCGGCTCCTTTGCCCACAGCAGCAGCATCCTTCCGATCCTCGCCAGCCGTCGTTCGCAGCGCCCGGGGCGACAACTCCGGACAGCCGGACTCCAGCATCAGATCACTGCGCAGCATCCCCAGCGATGTTCTCTTCGTTCGATTCGATTCGATTCGATTTTTCGTAGCATAGCGATGCAATGAGTGACGGATAATGGAGCAACAGATTGTGGTTGAGATCGAGAGTTTGTACAATTGCGTGGTTAGGGTTTCATTTTCAAGGGGTTGTGGTTGTGGTGACGAGAAAAGCACAAGTTGTGAAGTAAACTTTGCACAGGAAACTACATTTGCAATTGAACTTGATATTTACAGATTAAGGATTGAAGTCAGTGACTTGGAAAATAGTTTATAAATTAATTAAATTCAAAAAAAAATACAAAATAAAATATGATACATTAAAATCTTTGTAAATAAGGTGAGTTTAATATTTTATATTATTATTCTAAATTAAATAAATTCAACAGAAATTTAAAATAAAATATCATAATAGGATTTACATGAAAATCTTTGTAAAGAGGGTGAGTTTAATATTTTATATTATTATTCTAGCTTTTACCATCTTTTATTAGAGATTGGTACTTGGAAAATAATTCATACATTAATAAAAATTTAAAAAAAATTAAAATAAAATATCATAATAGGATTTGCATTAAAATCTTTGTAAATAAGGTGATTTTAATATTTTATATTATTATCCTAGCATTTACTAAATCAAAAGTTATCTAAACTAGTATAATTGGACCAATAAAAAAATGGTCAGTAGCGAATTCCTACCAGAGCGGATTGACATAAAAATCTAGAAAAATCAAATTAATCATTTAAAAGACTTTCCGATATAAACAAAAATCTGATATGCAAATAGTAAGTTCTTTTTGCCTCACAAAGTTTAGGAAACTCGTCTCCGTGCTGCTTTCGTTAGGGAAAAGTAAAGTAAATCAAAAATAGGGGATAGCAATGTGGCAAAGGGCTAGCGTTCAGTGGGATGGGCTGTCCTAGGTCGATTTACAAGCGGCTAAATGGGCCAAACGAACCAGCGATAAGGAGCTGCGGGACCAGGATGCTCGCATAAATCACGCCAGATTAGCGACTACCACCGAGTTCCTTGGCCGGGCGATTTATGGAGGGGCGATTAGATTGGAGGGGCCCAATAAATTCTAGCGAGAAACCCACTGGCTGCCTGTAGATGTGCTCCCGATGGGTGGTAGTATATGAGATGGATACGTTGGTGGTGGGTGGTTTGCAGGGCGGAGGATCGGTGATCGGATGGACGCCAGCTGACGGACTCTCACCTGGGTGAACCCGTGCGCCAGCACCTTGCGGTAGATGTTGAACAGATTGGCCGTGAACTCGTCCACCTTGATCGTCTCCGCCAGCGTCGTGGTGATGAACTCCTCGTCGTGGGCCACGTTGTGCATCAGCCGGTTGATGATCGGCTGCAGGGCCACCGCCTTTTCGAACTCCTTGCGCGGAAACGAGGAGGGCACCAGCACAAAGGGGGCGAACTGCAAGGGATTTTTTTTGGTTTAGTATCCAGGTGGGTCGGGTAACTGCAGTCGAACCTCTCTAGCCTGAATCTCGATCAATTAGGTTCTTAATTGCCCCTTTTTGTAAAGAAATTTGTAGTGATTTTAGGAAAAACGTAAACCTAATTGAATAACTACCTTTTTTAAGAGCATTTTCCTATACAAATGAGCTAACAAATTGGCTAATAAAATATACAACTTAAAATGTAGTTACTATGCCGTCTAAAAAAGCATTGTAAGTGCCTAATAAAAATATACATAAAAATCTACCCTCAAGATTTCATTGAAAATCAGCTCTGCTCTTTTGAAGACTACTGGAAATGCCAGATTTCATCATCCAGAATTTTCAAATTCAATCTAATATTATCTTTCTTACGCAAATGTAAAAATATGTTAAATTTTGAATATAAATGAAAGGTTTTATCAATTGTCGAGCTAGTTACTAATGTCTCTAAATATTAGTTCTTAAATATTTAATGTGACTAATGTATAATAGCTAAAACTTAATAGAAAAATATAATAAAAAATGTGAATAGATAAAAAACTAATTAAATTTGATAATGGAATTAAAAACTGAATAGAAAAATATAATAAAAAAATCGAATAAATAAAAAACTAACTAAATTTGACAATGGAATTAAAACATAAACCAAAGATGCGTGGCAAATAATTAATAAAAATTAACTGAGTTGAAAAAAAATGTAAAAAAAATTCGAATAATTGAAAAACTAACTAAATTTGATAATGGAGTTAAAACATATACCCTAGATGCGATTTACAATAGTAAATCCTTATCAGCGTATCTAACAATTACAAAAAATCAACTGAGATGTGAAAAGAAAAATCGAAAAAAATATAAAAAAAATCTAAAAAAATTTAAAAAAAATCTAAAATATATAGAGACAAACAGCCTGGCAGGGGGTCGAGTTGCCGCTAGCGAGGTTCGACTGTACCACCCACATTGAGCGAGTCCTGGCTGAAGGCGGTCTTCGATCGCATGGCGGCGCCGTGCATGATGGCATAGTCCTTGGCCTTCGCCGTCACCTCCAGCAGCTCCTCCTCCGGCAGCGGCAGCCGGATGCAGTTGCGCAGCACGGGCGTGGTGGCGTCGCTGGACATGATTGGGGATCTTCGGAACGGGAACGGGAACGGCTGCGTCTGGAAGCCAGAGACAATGTGTAAGTGCGACCGATTCGATGCGCGGCTATAACTCACGGGTCTGCTCGCCGGAACTGCTCGCTGGGCACTGAGTGCTCTGCTCACTGGGGAACTGGGGAACTGGGGAACTGTGGAACTATGGAACTGCTATCTTCCGATTGTTGTGGCTTTCCGCCGCTCTGGTTTCCTTGGTTTCCTTGGTTTCCTGGGCGCCGACACTCCTCCCTTCTGGCTGGATGCACTGGCAATTTGGACACCGAATCGGTTTGCGCTGCTTTCTCAATTTAGAAATCGGCCAAAAACTCAAAACGAATCGAATCGAAAATAAAAAGAAATGGTTTTGTACAAAAACAAGACTGCTATCGTTATCGGGCCTATCGTACTTCGATATCAGCAGGTTTCACTTGTATAAAATAGGGTAACCCATAAAATACCGCAAAAATACCGCACACTGTGTACACTTTGAAAAAATATGGTTTTCTATTTTGTATTATATATGTTTTGCGAATAACTTCAATTATTAACTAGTTTCTGTTTTTATATACAAGAAGCGTTGGCTTAAATACATTCGGATTAATATTTAGTTTTTAGTTATCAGCAGGTTTCACTACTATAAAATAGGGTAACCCATAAAATACCACAAAAATACTGCACACTGTGTACACTATGAAAAAGTATGGTTTTCTATTTTGTATTATAAATATTTTGCAAATAACTTCAATTATTAACTAGTTTCTGTTTTTAGAAACAAGAAGCTTAGGCTTTAATACATTCGGATTAATATTTAGTTTTTAGTTACATGTGTGTTTATATAAAATGGGGATCATTACTTAAATTATATATTGAATGCAGTTTTTATATATATTATGATTAAACAGCGTTGAAACATTCGATTCCTAGCGAATAAGTTGTTCTTGTCTTATAATGATTTATGAAATTTTAGAATATCAGTTTTTAGGCCTTATCATCATTTCCACAAGGGTAAGCGAGTGGGTCCAATCGTTGTTATGCCAGGAACCCCATAAAATGCCATTCGTTTTCTTATCCCTGGAGTGTCCCTCTTTGTAGTACTTTCCATTGAGCATGCTGTAATTTGCAAGTTGTTGGATTAAAATGGTTAAGTAGTAGTTAAGCCGTAGTTAAGTAGTAGTTAATTAGTAAATAAGTAGTTAGTAGTAGTTAGTAGTAAGTAGTTAAGTGCTAGTTAAGTAGTAGTTAAGTAAAAGTTAAGTAGTAGTTACGCAGTAGTTAAGCAGTAGTTAAATAGTAGTTAAGTAGTAGATAAGTAGTTAGTAGTAGTAAGTAGTTAAGTGCTAGTTTAGTAGTAGTTAAGTAATAGTTAAGTGATAGTTGAGTGGTTCGCTTACCTCTGAGCGCAGTTATAGTACCACCAGCCACCGTATTCGTCGGCAGCGCAATTCAGGCGATAGGAATCATTATCCCTGTCGTGGGTGGTGAACTTCTGGTGCTCATGGAGTCTCAGCGAGTCCCCCGCCGTGCCCTCGTACACGCCCAGCGATTGCAGCTCATACGATTCCTGCTCACTTCCGATCCTAAAGTCGTCATAATGAGCGTAGCCGATGGAACCATCAATCTTGCCCAGTTTTATATAGAGTTCGTGTGGTCGTTCGTGAGTCAAAAGGTGAATTTTCTGCAAACCTACGAAGAACTCGCCCGTTAGATTGCCGAAACCATCCCTGTAGTCCCGCCAAGGTCGATCGAAGTTCTCGGAGCCATCGAAACGTTTTTGGATTGCCAACCAGGATTGGGGATTCTTGGGACTGCACTTCAGGATCTGTTTATCCTTGCTTTTGAGTTCAGTGCGCAAGTTTTGAATATTTGCCGTCAGAACTCGAACTCTGCCACTTTGATCCTTGATTTCCTTGCTTTTCGCCACTATTTGACTCTGCAAATCCCTGATGGTCTCTGCCATGGCATTCACTTGGGTTTTCAGCTCCTCGCTGGCATTACCCTTTGCGAATCGATCGAGGATGGGCCGCCAAATTCGATGTTCACCGCAGGGATTCTCAACATTTTCACCAGTTACCAAGGATATCAAAATCAACAGAAAGAGAATAATCAACGGCGCTTTCATTTCGATGAAATTTGCGAACTGTGGCGGCTGCAAACGAAAAGTAAACTGAATTTCGTTTAATTGGATTTTCATTCTTATAAGTAGGCCCCTCAAAAACGCATTCAATTTACGATCCTTTTACGATCCTCATTTGAATAATCGGGTCACCATTTTACAACTTCTTCGTCATTAAAGATAACTGGATTTATATTTTTTAACTAAACCGGTTTTGAGACGCGAGCAAATTTGTTTTCCTACTGCATACAAGTTTAATACTTAACGATTTCTTGTTTTATAATAAATTTAGCAAAAAGTTTGTTTATTTCCATTTGAAAGTACATTTTCTTAAAGTACATTTCTTTGAATTTGAATTTGGCGCCTTAGGGTGTTGAAGGTGGGTGACGCGGCTAAGCGTGGACACGCTCCGCAGTAGGACCATTCATGTTTCAGTATTAAAATACCGCCTTAGTTGACCGATTAATTTACACTGTACGTATTTAAACTCGTTTTGAAATTTTGGGGCGCATTCAACTCCCAAAATTGTTGCTTAAAAAAGGATATGGTCAAAGGGACTAATAATAATCTTATATTTAAGCGGGTCAAAACGTTTCTATTTGGTTTCTTTTGGATAGAAAATCAGGATTTTAATTTTTGGTAAATTTGCAATTTTTCTTAATCGATTTTTTGCTGTAACTTGGGCAAAAATGGTCCCAAACCAAAAAGGCGTACTGTTTTGAGCAGCTAACAACTTAATAATTAATATCAGTGCACTTTCCGTCCGATTTAAAAAAATAAATATTTGACTCAATTTTCACTTTTTTGATAAGGGGTACGTACCATCATACTTTTTTTGCGAAAAATGGAAAAATTTAAAAATTTCCAGGTTTAAATGCCAATTGATTGGGAATTTAATAACGAGTTCAACAAGGTAGGACACTCCATATTTTGATCATTATTTCCGATTTTATGAACAAAATACTATTTTTTTGGGTGGAAAATCAGGATTTTGATTTTTTGTACAAATTTGGCATTTTTCTTGCTCGATTTTTGGTTGTAACTTGGACAAAAATGGTCCCAAATCAAAAAGGATTGCTGTTTTGAGCAGCTAATAACCTAATAATTAATATTAGTGAACTTTGCGTCCGATTTGAAAAAAATAATTTTGGACCCAATTTTCACGTTTTTTATAAGGGGTGCCATCATGATTTTTTGCGAAAAATGGCAAAATTTAAAAATTTCCAGGTTTAAATGCCAATCGATTGGGAATTTAATAACGAGTTCAACAAGGTCGGACACTCCATATTTGGTTCATTATTTTCAGTTTTATGACCAAAATACTAATTATTTTTGGGTGGAAAATCAGGATTTTGATTTTTAGTAAAAGTTTGAAATTTTTCTTTATCGATTTCACTATGCAACATTTTTATGGTTTTAAAATGAAACTGCATTTTGGATTTTAAAACCTCAAAGTACTCATTAATACGATTAAAACCCTATATGGCGTTTCTCTGGCTTAGCTCGCTGTTAGATAGAATAGCGATCTAAAAATTGCAACTAAAAATTGGCTATATCTCAAAAGCCGAATGAAATTTTATTTGTATGTTTTCCCGGTTATCGTATTGATGAGTACTTTCAGGTTTTGAAAACAAAACTGCGGTTACATTTTCCGTGTTGCACTGTGTTATTTTGCGTGTCGGAAACAACACATTTGATTGCTGATTTGATTCTTCTAATTGACTCCCAGTCGCTCATCTTGTACTTTTTGCACTTTTGTTTTCGAAATATCAAAAATATATTTTAAAAATACCGATTTTCGATATATAAGGATACAAAATCACGGTATAAATATTTATTTTTATTCAAAAATATCGATATACTGATGCTTTGACATGTTTTCACATCCCTAGCCTGTTAATTCCTCTTTAGCAGAAATTTAGCAGAAATGTTAAGATACAACGTTTGCTTACATTGGCAGAACTGTTAGCCTCTGCCGCTGCGCTGCCCATGTAAGAGAACGTTGCATCCTAACATTTCTGTTAGCAAACCGCCGAACCTAACATTTTGGAGCGCCACTGCGGCCGAAAGTGGAACCGGTGAGCGGTGACAACGATGAATATTTATTTTTACTCAGAAATATCGATACATATCGGGACACGTTCCATCCCTAGCTGTTCTTCGCGATGAATTAATAAAAAAAATGCTGGCAACGAAAATGCAGCGCGAAACAGGCGGCGTGCTAAATAAATAAATAAATAGAGTCCGGTGAAGCAGGCTGAGTGGCCGCTGGAAAAGCGGAAAGGCGGAAAAGCGGAAAATCGGAAGCACGCGAAGGCGAAAAGCAAACGCTTTTGATTTAGCATTTCGGTCCCCGATTCGCCCGTGTCTGGGTATGCGTGTGCGTGCGTGAGTGTGAGTGTGTTTTTTTTCCTCCTTTGGTGTGTGCCTTTTTTTTGTACACTGCGGACGCGCTCTTTTTGTGGCAGACGGGCGGAAAGGCTGAAAAACCGTGGAGAGAGCTGCGAAAAACGAGGCGAAAATGAAAATGTGAAAAGTTTGTTAATTAAAGCGCTACGAAATGGAAACATAGAAAAAAAAAAGGGGCAGCGGCGGCAACAACAACAACAACGAGTAACGAAAAACGGCAAAATCTTTTTGTTTGCCTCTCTCTCTCTTTGCTGCGTGTGCCTGTGTGTGTTTGTGTGTGTGCGCGTCACATATCGACGTCCCTCTCTTACCACCAACAACAACAACAACAGCAGCAGCGGCGGCGGCAGCTGCAACCACCAACAACAACTACAAACATGTGTGGAGTAACTGCAGCGCAGCGCGTTTAAAAAACCAAAAGCCTGGAAATAAAATAGCCAAAAGGGAAAAACAACGGCGATCATCATTAAAAAAAAAGTAAGCCTTTTTTATGCTTATGTTTTTCTGTTTGGTTAGGTTGAAAAAAGAGAGGAGCGGAGCGGAGAGAGCCGAAACTCAAGCGTCCAACATTGTACAGTGCTGTTAAGGGCTAACAGTGCTGCTGTTAAGCGCCCGACCGCAAGCCAATTGGACTTGCCGGCATTTTAAAGTCCAATTGGATTTGCTTTATGTTTTGTATTAAATATTATTTGTTACATGATAAATGGATTGTAAATTTCAAAATAATAGTGTAGTCCAGTTGACTAAACTAAAAGTAACAAGTTATCCACTATTTATCGTCACGTTTTAATTGAATTCCTCAGGAAAATGCCCTGTTAAATGCGAAAAACCACAGAGAAATCCATTTGGATTTAGTCAAAAGTTTCGCCAAAGAATTTACAAGAAACCCATTAACACCGCTGCTTTTTGTCGCTTTTGAAATTGCTTAATTAAATATGCTTGAAGTGTTAATTGACGATTTTAAAATTATAATTCAATTTATTCTTATTCGATGGATTGGCTCTCTTTCTCGCGCTCTCTCCCTCTCTCGCTCGATACAAAATGCGCGCGCCCTCTCTCTCTGTCGTGCTCGCTCTCCCTTTCTCTCTGCCGTTTCGAGTTTCAAGAACCGACGCCAAAATAGCAATAAAAACAACAACGACGCAACAGCTCCGCAAAAGGTGGCAACCCTGCGGCCGCTGCACTTTTAGTACCCAACCGCCCACTGTTTTCACGAAAATCAAATACAAAAGAAAACGGGGAAAACCCAAACAGCTGTTTTTTTTTTCATCTTGGTTTTTGCCTGGAAAAAGATCTCCTTCTCCTCTTTGCGATCACTCTTCGTTGCCTTCTGGCCTTGCACCCATTTTCCTTTCCCCATTCCATTCGCACAACAACAAAAACAACATTGTACCATTGTTTTTCCCTATTTCACAAGAATTACGGTAAACAATTGCATATTCTAGACAACTACAGTGGCCACTCGCAAATAACTATAATATTTCACTGTAAATTTACCAAAATCATTGTAAATTCCTTAAATTGCAGTGCAAACCTGGTACTATCTGAAACCATTTTAAAAATAGATCATTTAATCTATAGCTTTTGCGAAAATAGAAAATGTAATCTGTAGCCACTATAAAAATAGAACGAAACTTTGGAACCTCTATATCACAGTTTAGTTGGAATGCACTTGATGGGAGCAATGATTCAACACCGATCTTTAAAATATATAAAAAAAAAAGATAGGAAAAGAAGGATTTCTTCTGGGGAATATAGATTGCTACAAATCGGGAATACACAGAAAAAAAATCGATATGAAATAGGATAAATTCTACCTTATTTCATATTAATAATAAGCCTATATGATTTATGTCAAATTTATGATTTAAACATATCAACTTGATATTTTATCATATCATATGAAATACCAAATTTAGTATTTTTTGAACAAATAATGTAAAATAAGGTAAACATAATCTTTATTCAAATCAAAATGATATGAATAACTTGATCTTTCAAAAATATAAAATTGACCAGCACATATCAATCTGATCTTTTGTCATTACATTACATTACATTATTAGAAATATAGAATGCAGAACCGGGAATAAATAAATTTAGCCTGTAGATCGTATTATATCAAGTAAATAAATCTCAAACCTTTATGTAAATAGAGAATATAATAGTTATAAAAATATAATGTCGCATAGGTGATCCCAATTAATAGATAGATTGCATCAGATCGAAGGAGGAGGGATCGTGATCCTGGTACATGGACGACTGACCTTGTCCTTGACCCCGAACCGCCCGATTCCGTAGCTTCTCTCGCCGCAGTCGCTGTTGCTGGCGGCGTCGCTGTCTGTAGAGTTCGAGGAGGGCTTGGCAGGTGCTACTATCGGGCCCATAGCCACACCCCCCAGGCTTGTGAGTGGTAGGGGGCGGCAGACAGCCTCCAACTCCACCTCCACTTCCACCACTCAGGGGCAGAATTTGGCTGGGAGCCGTCACCTTTTGCTTGGCCTCGACGGCAGCGGAGGCCGCTCGACAGGCCGCCTCCTTCACCTGCTCGTATTCCGACCTCGCCTGCGCCATCTGGCGGGCCAATCGATCACCACGCGCCTTGGCGGCATTCAACATTTGGTTCTTCTCCTCCAGATCTGCGTTGGACTTTTCGATCAGGCCATCTACATCCGTCATGATGGCCCTCGTCTGCTCCACCAGGGTTCTAAAATGGGGGGATATCGAACGATTTTGTTATCGAAAAGGTTATCGAGCCTTTCTTAATCTACATATATGAACATTGATATTTTGTAATCTACGTAAGGTAAAAAAAATATATCGATAACTGATTAATGTTTAAAAAAAAGTTAAAAAATGGGTAATATATAATTTGGTTATGACCTAAACTAAACAACGTTTGACTACACATTTTAAACTAAATACTTTTCAGTAACTAATGAATGATCACATTTGTTCGATACAAAAGTAAATTAAAATTTCGATAAATATATTTAAAATTGAACTTTTGGAAAATGTGTATCAATTCGATAACTGTATTTGATGATACTCTTTCGATACTTTTCCGATGAAAACTGTTGATGATTATTGCAATTAACACATCCCTGCATATTTTAAACTAAATAACCTTTAGTAAATATGTATCAGTTCGATAACTGTATTTGATGATACCCTTTCGATACTTTTCCGATGAAAACTGTTGATGATTATTGCAATTAACACATCCCTGCATATTTTAAACTAAATAACCTTTAGTAAATATGTATCAGTTCGATAACTGTATTTTATGATACTCTTTCGATACTTTTCCGATGAAAACTGTTGATAATTATTGAAACTAACACATCCCTGCATATTTTAAACTAAATAACCTTTAGTAAATATGTATCAGTTCGATAACTGTATTTGATGATACTCTTTCGATACTTTTCCGATGAAAACTGTTGATGATTATTGCAATTAACACATCCCTGCATATTTTAAACTAAATAACTTTTGGAAAATATGTATCAATTCGATAACTGTATTTGATGATACCCTTTCGATACTTTTCCGATGAAATCTGTTGATGATTATTGCAATTAACACATCCCTGCATATTTTAAACTAAATAACTTTTGGAAAATATGTATCAATTCGATAACTGTATTTGATGATAATCTTTCGATACTTTTCCGATAATATCTGCTGATCTACCTGAACGAGAGAACTTGGGCCTCCGCCGTTTTGGCCGCCGCACAGGCGGCCTCCACATTCGACTCACTGCACTCCAGGGAACCGCTCACCTGCTCCACAACGGCCTCGGCGTCCCGAACTTCGCGTGCGAAATTCTCTACAATCGATTTCTTACCCTCCAGAACGGCATCGGCTTGCCGGGCGGCCGAGATGGCCTTGTCGGCCAATTGCATCTTCACCTGACGCGAGGCATCTTGGGCGGCCGCCGCCTGGGCATCATTGGCGGCCTTGGCCACCTGGGCGGCATTCTGGGCAATGTGGGTGGCCTTTAGCCGCGATTTGCTCGATTCGCTATCGCCACTGGAATCGCAGTTATCCCGATCCCGATCCCTACACGAGGGGCCATTATTTGGCTGGTAGGGCGAAAGGGTTGGTGGTTGGTATCCCGGGAAGGGCGGGGGCTCCACTGTACCCGGTGCATTCCCATCCCGATCGCAATTGATCTCATCGGAGGAGGATATGTCATCGCTGGTGTTGTCCAGATAGGTGTCCAGGTACGAGTCGTAACCATAGAAGGGCAGGTCGAAGCTCATCGAACGGGCACTCGTTATGCGGAGGATCATCATCAGCAGTACGGTGCTATAAATGTACGGTAGAAATATATTCATTTTCGATTCGGAATTTGAGGGATCTGATTGGGGTTGCTGCCTGGTTGGGCTATGAAAATTACTACTAGAATTACTAGAAACTATACTGAAGATTCTTGTTGAGGATCTATAATCGAATGGTATTTTGATAAACTATCTTCATTTTGGGTTCCAAATTGGAGAGACATCATGATAAGTTTAAGATTAATTCGCTTTGGAAATATAAGTATTTAGTTTTGGTATTTACTTACTGTATTATCTGTTCTTCAGTAGGAATTCATAAAATAGTACTACCATTCCTTATGAGATAAAACGCGGATTTAGGAACCCATTATATTTTCTGATATATAAGTAGTTAGCTTTGGTTCTCAATTTAATGATAATATTAGGAATTAGAACCATTCTAACACTGTTCTTCAGTAAAAATTCATTAAATAGTAGTACCATCTTTTAAAAGATGAAACGCCCACAATCAGTTATAACGATTTTACAAAACTTAACTATTTCGGAAAAGTAAAAATTCAGTTTTATTGTGTTTATCAATACCTATCGAAATGTAGAAGAAATTTTTCAAATAGGAGCATTTGTTAAAAAGTTATGCGTGATCAAAGTTTTAAATCTCTATCTCCATCTCCCTCGCACTGCCTTTGGCTGAGTAACGGGTATCTATTTGTAAAAATCATCGCACTTTAAGCGCTAGGTTTCCCTTTTAACGATTTTTTAATTGTGTGAAAGAGCGAACAAGAGGTTGGTCATATTTCCTCGCCCACCACCCACCACTCTACTTACTTTCTCTCCTTTCCCTGCAGGATTAAAGGCTGTCATAGCGATGGGTAATTAACACCTTAGTTGGTAGCTTTCACACCTTTCTCCCTTCTCTCGCGTCGCGGGTTAAATGCGTATCAGGAATATTTCATTAGTCTCTCAATTGCGGCGCAATTGCAACGCTGACGCAGCCAACTAACTAGCTAAGTAACTAACTAACTAACCAACTAACTAACTAACTAACCGTTTAACACGTGTGGCGAGGGAGAAGGAGACACCATTACCATTGTCACTTAATCACAACAAACCAGATGCCATACACGTGCTGCCATTTGTTTTGGTTTTTATTAGGTATTATTATTATTTCGCTCTCTAATCAGTGCAGCTAAACAAATAATAAATACAGAAAACAGTGTGGGGAAACCCAATCTCCTCGCGAAAATAGCATCATTAGATTTGGGAATTTTGAAGAAAATCGCTGTTTATTTCTTTATATCCCAAATCGTTTTGAAACTAATAAATATATTTTCAAAAACACTCAAAATATTTGTTTATTCTGCGAAAGATTCACTTCTTATGCTTTCCAAGAAAGATGAATTCACCTTTTAGGTGACAGTTCCTAAGAAAATGTTTATTGCCTTTTGGATTTTTGAGAAATTTGTGTGTGATATACTATATGATATTTTTGAAAGTCGAGAAATATACGCTATTTGTTCTTTATGTCTATTAAATCGCTTTCTAGGGTTAAGATTCTCTTATATTTCATGCTTACTATAGTTTTAAATGTATTTTTGCTCTTGATCTTAGCGCCTTAACTACTATTTAATTGTTTTTTGAAGAAAACTATATAATTGTATACAAAAATATGTATTTAATTGAAATTTATTCCGGCTGCTTGTCCTTTTCTTTGTTATTTAGTATACACATAGTAATTGTAGCTTCTTCGTATTCTTGTTCTTTCCGTATTTATTATTATTTGTTGTTGTTGCCTGCAGTCTGCTTGCGAAATTGAAATTTTCAATGCCACTGTCAAAGCTGCGACGTCATCCGTCATCAATGAATGCGCAGTTTTGAATTACCATACAAAACACACGGCTACACTGAGGGAAATCAAGAGTGATGGGTGATGGCCAGGTGGTAAACAAGAAAGTGCAAGTGGCGCAAAAACAAACTAGAACTAGGTGTATTATCTTGTAAATAAAAATATTCCCCTATGATCATCACATCATATCATAGCTGTAATTAAGAAAATATTATCTACACTAATATAATTGGACCAATAAAAAATGATCAGTAGCAAATTCCTACCAGAACGGATTGACATAAAAATCTAGAAAAATCAAATTAATTCTGAAATAATTAGGAGACGCGTGTGAGGTACAAATTAAAACAATAAACGACCCCAACTCTGTTATAAATCTTGTTGTAAATAAAAGTATTCCCTTATGATCATCATATCATATCAGTTTTGGAAATAAAATATTTGATTTTTTAAAAAAGAAAATAATATTTTGTGTTTTTCGGTATTATTACCATCCAGAAATGATCTATAGCAGTTATTAAGTTATAGATCCCCCAACAACACTGGAAATAACTTTAATTTACGAACATGAAAGGCTCTTTTTTAATTGCCGCCTTGTTCTTTTGTATTTCTGCTTGCCACTTGTTAGTGTTTATATTTTTTATTTGCACATTTTTGCGCTATTGCGTATTGAGCAAAAATCAACTTTATTAACTGACCTTGTGTGTGGCCATGTGCCTCAGTGTGTGTGTGTGTGTGTGTCTTTGTGGGAGCGAGATGGCAACTAAGCTCTGCGACTGCGCCGCTCACTTCAGTTCACTTCATTATTTCATTTCAGTTCATTTCGCCTCAGTTTCGGCAAAGGCAAAATCGGTCATTGAACTTTGAACCAAGCCGAGTTAAGAACAAAAAAAAAAAACAAAAAAACGAGTAACAACAACAGCAGAAATAAATATAATAAACTTAGCCAGCCAGTGGCGGCATTTGCATTCTTCGCTCTTCCTCTCTTCTCCGCTTTCGATTCTTCTCTATCGCTCTTCTCTTCTCCCTCTCTCCCGGTCTACTACGCACTTAGCCCCGTGGGTGTGAGCGGGACGGGGATAGGAGGGGAGTGCAGAGAAAGAAAGCATAAATTCTTCGCTTTTTTCACAATCTTCCATTGAAAAAGTGCTTTCAAAAGCGCAAAAACCGTTTTGTTGTCGTTTTGTTTTGTTTGTTATTACAGTCGTACTTCTTTAAATGGTTCAAAAAATATTGTAGAAAAAAAAATTTTTTTTTTTTTGAAATTTATGATCTTAAGAAAAGTAGATACATTTTTGGAATGTTTGGAAATGATGTGTACTTAATATATTCTAATTAATTTTTTAATAACTATTATTTAGGTTCAATTTATCGAAGTTATGCCGTATTATTTTCTTGCTTCTTCACTGGCCAAAAAGTTCCTTAAGTTTTTTTATTTTTTTTGGGCTAATCAGCGATACTAATGAATACGAATACAGAAGAAGCGGAAAACGCCTACAAGGTATTTTTAGTAGACACCTAGAAAATCTGGAGCACGCACATAGCCAAATAAATGTACATACACTATACTACATACATACATATAGTATACACTGGGTAAAATAGTGTGAGTACCTACGCGCAATATTTTAATAACAAACTGTTTTAGTTTTTGTTGTTACTTCTTCGTTTCCCTTTTTTTTCGGGCGTCGCCACATGTTGCGCAAAAATAGTAAAGAACAAAAGAAAAGAAAATATGATTTATTTAATTTATTAGTTTAGTAACAGCATTTAATGTGCACGCAAATTGAATTAAACAAAACGAGCGCAAATGGAAAAAGTCACACGAACGATTTGGGTCACCACATGACGTGCTCCCTCCGTCGTCTTCTTTTTCTGCAGTGGGTGGGTGGGCGTGTGGCGGAGAAAGGGGAAAGGAAAGAAGAAAGAGAGCACGATACATATACACGTACATGTGTATTCTCACTACACGTATGTATGTATGTATATAGCCACAATCTGACAGACAGACAAACCGATTCTGACGTCAAACGGCCGCCGCTGATCATAAAGTTTTATTTTTTTTATGCCCCCGATACAGTGGTAACCCGCTAAGACGGGCTTGAAAATAGTTGGTTAGCTTGTAAAGCATATATCGATCCAGTTACAGTGGAGCAGGCCTTATTATTATATTTTTTAAGAAAATTAAAACAATGTAATAAAAATATAATTACTTACACAAAAAAAATTTTTTTAAAATCGCCTATGGATTTGTTTTACTGCACAGAGAAAAAACGAAACAATATGGAACTGATATTGTTTCATATCAATTTTTCCATAACAAAATGTTATGATTTCATATCAATCGGGTACAAAATCATATGTTCGGAAATATCATTTTGATATGAAAACAGATGGGACCAAAATTGAAATGAAAAAATACCCGATGGATGATTATTTTTGGTATTTTATTTTTTTTCTGTGTGGCGATTTTTTCCTACATTTCTCGAAAATTTATTAAGTTTAATAAATTTTGAATTATTTGAAGAACATTTTCTTTATTTGTTTATTTTAAAGAAAAAATCGCCAGTGAAGCAAATACATAGGCGATTTTCTAAAATTCAGGGCGATTAATTTTTTGAGTGTAGAATATTTATACATAGGTTTTCAATTCGAATATTCATCTTTATAATAGTAATAGTATAAAAGCTTAGTAACCATCAAATATAGCCAGTGATCACTGTATTCGTAGGAATCTTTATGTGGAATTTTTAGTATTTTTCCCAGAGTTGGGGGAGTCGTATGAGATCCGATCTGGGAGATATTTGTGGACCACCCACCCGCAGGACAGGGTTGCCAGCTGCTCCAAAAAAAGAAAGCCAAGTAGCTCGCTTTTCTTTCAGTGCGCTTTGGCTTGTTTGGCATTTTTTTTTCGTGTGTGTGGGAGTGCGTGGGTATGTGTCGTTGTTGCTTTTTAGCCGATTTCGTGTTGGCCCAAAAATAAATGATGAAACATGCAAAAAACAGTGGCTGCTGCCGCCTGCGCTAAAAATAAATACAAAAAAGAACACAACAACAAAAAAAAATAATAATAATAAACAACGATCCCCGGACATTGCAGAAAAGTGTGAAAGTACTGATAAGCGGTCGATGGTTGATCAGTTGACAACAACGGGTTTAACACTCGTTAACCGCATGATCTGCAAAGATCCGCGCACTGGGAATCGAATCGGCATAGGAATCGGCATCGGGATCGGGAATTACTTATATTTATTAGTCACAAAGTGCAGGCAGGAGTGACGCATTCGCATTTTCTGCTTTTTTTTTTAAACACTTCTGATTCACGGGAGGAGAATCAGAATCACAATCAGAATCATTCACATTCGCAGGCTGCAGTTTTCTTTTTTTACCTTTTCTGTTGATTTAGGAACTGGTTTCCTTCTGTTTTGCCGGTAAAATGTGTGAATAATTTTCTGCAGAAACACACCAACAGATGACGGTTGACTGTGCTGTACAGTGGGTGATGAAAAACCTGTCCTTATCAAATTTAACCCAGTTTTTCTTGGTCTAGCAAACCCATTTGATATATTGTATATAAGTAAATTTCGAATATTTAATGATCTTAAAAAATAAATAAAAATTGTTCTGTTTTTTTTTATTTCATAAATAAGTTTTTAAGATTATTTTTTTTGTGTTGTGCACTTTTTCCCCTTTTTTTCGCCGAGAGGCAGAGCCGAAAATGGAAAGAGGGGTGGCAACCCTGGTCGTCGTCGTCTGCTGGTCAATTCCATTTGCTTGGCAACAAAATCGCGAAATGCCGACATGTGCCGCAGAAAACCAGCAACAACAACAACAACAAGGACAACAACAGCAAGAAAAACATGAAAGCAAGCAGCGCACCTCTAAACGCTAATAAACGCCACTTTCACCGCAACAACAACAACAATGTGCTGTGTGTTTTGTTTAGCTAATTAAAATATTTGCTCTCGCATGTACATATGTACACATTTTGTGCGTTGTATTGTGGGGTTAATCAACATTTGTAATTAAAATGCACACCAAATTTTTCGCCTTGACAACAGAGTCGAAAAAGAGTAATCGAAATCGAAATCGAACTTGAAACAGCTGTCACTCGGTGTGCAAATGTGTATATGTGTGTGTGAGTGCAATGTCAGAGGTGGGCGGGTGTGTGTATGTATTAGAGGCGGCGCCCCGGCAGAAAAAGAAAATACGAAAAAAAAAAAAAGAAGAAAAAAAGAGAAAAAAACCAAGCCACACGTTGAACTTGCGCGCTCTCTCGCTCGCACACAGACGCATGCTTTTTGCGTCGCGTGTCGTTCGTTCACCTGCCAAAGAGAGACGGAGAGAGCGGAGAGCGACAGAAGAGCGAGCATCTGTTAACAGCGAGTTAACAGCGGCAGAGAGCGAGAGCGCCAGATTGTTATTATTTATTATTTTTATTTGCGCCGTTCGCCGTACGTTTCAAACCATTTCCGGTTCTCCCCCATATATCTGTAGCAATATATTTATCCATAAATAATTATAATTCAATTAGTTTACTAAACAAACGTCTTCTCCCTTCCATTCCAGCTAAAAACCACAACAACAGCAGCGGCAGTACAGTTTTGTAAACAAAGCGTGGCGACAATTAATATCAAATGTAAATGTAAAAGAAAACAAAAATAAAAATCAAAATAAGAAGAAGGCAAAAACAAAAGTGCTGAGAAAATGGAAATGTTTAAGCAAAATGTTGATAATAGCGGTAGCCAAAAATTACCATAAAACCAAAACTACATTAACTTGATAAAATCGATAAGGTAAATAGGAAGCAAATCGATAAAATAAAACAAATAAAATACACCAAAAAGCGGAGAGGAAACAGAAGAAAGCTAGATCGCAAAAAAAAAGTTTTTGCTTTCTTCTCTTCTCAGATTTCCCTCGTGCGTCTGTGTGCGTGTGCGTTCGCGCGTGTGTGTGTGTGTTTTGTTTTCATTAGAGCACACACACACGCTCCCGTTGTGTGGGGGTGTGTGTAATTGCAATGCTAAACGGTAAATAAACGGAAAGAGCAATAACAACAACAACAACAAGAGAAGGAGAAACGTGTTTTTGTTTTGTTTGTTTCATAAATGTTTGACATTTTACACTGCAAAAAAGAATAATAAAATAAATAACAAACGCGAAAGAAACGGTTAAGCAAATTCAACAAAAGACTTGAAACTTGTGTTCATAATTTTAAACAAAACATACAACAAAAAGTATTCGACCCATAAAAATATATACGAAAATATATATATATTAACCAATACCACATACAAATATATATATATATTAACTGGTACACACGAAAAAATAAGTAAAAATTAAAAATGCAACAACAACGACACAAAGGATAACGAAAAACAAAACGCGAAATACACAAGAAACTATTTAATTTATAGAAAACAAAAACAAAATCACAAGCAACCAAAATCAGACGTAAAGAAATCTAAAAAATACAATTTCAATCTATCCAAAATCGCATGAACAAATAACGCAATATATATATTATATATATTTATATAAACTCAAGTATATACATGTCAAGTATATATAGGGTAAAAAATAGGTGTAAACAAACCCAAGTAACGATTCATTAATCAGCGCAAAACCAACAACATCAGCCCCATGTATAGAATAGAGGATACGAATAGCGGCGGCGTTATGGATAAGAACAAACAGAAACGTGAGTACCATCTACTATATAATATAATAATTAATATATCACTAGTAAAAATACAAGATCGGATCGGATCGCTCGAACCACCAAAAACTGTCGAATATGTTATCCTCTTTAAACAAAATAGGTTCCTTAAACATTGATACAATATGTTTTGAAAAGCTAGTCATGTTCAGGATTTTAATATTAATCAGATACCCGTTACTCAGCTAAAGGGAGTGCGAGGAAGATGGGGATATAAAACTTTGATCACGCATAACTTTTTAACGAATGGTCCGATTAAAAAAATTTCTTCTACATTTCGATAGGTATTGATAAACACAATAAAACTGCATTATTACTTTTCCGAAATATGTTTGTAAAATCATTATATTTCTCTATATATCTTTAGGACCATAATCGATAATTTCATAGAGTTACAAGCCTATTATCTTATTCTTGTGCCCAGGTAACTAGGGGCTATAAATCAAACTATAGGCTTACCATCGTGCAAATTGTCATGACTTTCCAAGAAAAATGGTGTTAGTAACACAATTTTACAGCTTAAACGATAGTGTATTATTTACATTTCCAATAATTTCAAAACAAGTCAAATATTACTTTGTTTAAAGGTTGATAAACCAGCCAATATCAGGTGGAAATATATTTTATCAGTTAATTCTGGCGTTTCCGGCTTCTCTTCTCTCTCTCTACCAGAGAAAATGCAACAATGCTAGTTCATTCATGCAGCAAATATTGTGCCAACTGTTTGCTTATCACTCAAACTGTCCCCGTCCTCCGTCTGTATTTGCCTCAATCTACAATCCACAATTCGTACTCTTCCGAAAACCCGTGACTCTTCTGTATTCCGTATGGGACTTCCCCATTATTTGCCAAATATACTTAGGACTTTAGTATCCGATTAGCTTGGCGCCATCTGTTTATAAACTTGTCAAGTGGATGGCCGCAAGTAACTGCAATTGCAATTCATGATGGGTCGTGTGACTCACCTGCTCTGGATGCCATCGTTATCGTCATCGTCATCGTCATCGCCCAAATGTAATTATCGATGGAGGTGGAGGTGGAGGTTGACTTATAATGCCCCCGATCCCATTCCTGGGCCAAAATGCAAGTGGCCAAAAGGCGGGGAACGAAAATGAACGCAAAATGTCGTCAACTATTTTTATTTTCGGCCGAGACGCGACAGACATATATTTGAACATCAGAAAACAGAAACAAATAGGGGGGGAAATCCTACATTAGAGACGGAGGATCGGATCCCTATAAATAGAGGGGCTATGGGCACTCTCCGGCGAATTTTAGAGGGGCCCCAAACCCATTTATCATTCAACTCTTCCATCGATTGGCAAGCGTTCAATTTATTTATAAAGGCAAATCATTTTCTAATTGCTTCGGAGAAATGGTAAAACAAAAATCAAGTTTGACGTTTAGGCCAATATTTTACATAACTTTAAAGAAGACTGTCTATTTTTTTTTTTTTTTTTTAGATATTTGTAAAGCAAACTAAACTATTTCCTATTTTTAACTCTCATTCTCAACCAGTTATACAATTTTGTAACGCACTGCATTATGCACACACTTTCTGCCTGGGGTTAATTACATTTTATTTTAATTTCACATTTCGTTTGCTTTGTTTTGATTTCCTTGACTTGACGACGACGCAAAAAGCCGAAACAAAGAAATGAATATATCTGTGTCTGTATCTGTATCTCTGCGTGCACGAGACACTTTCCCGCCCGCAAAACCACCCACTGGCCCCGCATTTCCCGCAACCACTTCTCTCCGCTACATGTCATTATTGAAATTCCATTATCTTCGAGAAGCGGAACTCCCCCTTTCACTCCCAAAGACACAAAACAAAGCTTTTGACCAACACTGATATAGGAAAACGCCTGAGAAAGCAAATAATTGGGAAGTAACTCTATTGATCAACTACAAATAATTGGATCGAATGATTTTATCTTTATCCACACTTTATGGCAATTTGTAATTCATTTAACTAAGTTTTTCATTATTCTCCAACACTTAACTCAATGGTGCTTTTGCAACACTAAACCAATGAGGAATATGAAGTTGAATAGTGCTTGAAGTGAGAATGTAGTATTATTTCATTAACTCCATTGATCACTTGTAAATAATTCTATCGTATGATTTTATCCGCAATAAATTGCCATTTATAATTAATTTAATTAAGACGATTTTTCCATTATTCTCCAACACTGTTAACTCAATGGTGCCTTTGCAACACTAAACCAATGAAGAATATGAAATTGATAGTGCTTGAAGTGAGAATGTAGTATTATTGCATTAACTACAATTTTAAACTTCAAAGCATTTGCCCAACACTGTTTAACTCAATGGTGCTTTTGCAACACTAAACCTATGATGGTATTAGTATTATTTCACTTAAATGGGCTTGTGCAACACTGAAAATGTGTACTGTAATCAGAACTAATTCCGATGCCAGATCTCGTCGGTCGGCCATCCCCCTACTATACACAACATCTTCATTATCATTATCACCTCGAGATCGTGATGAGCGTTGCAATCGCTATCGCTCGCTCGTTCGTGTGATCCGCAGAAATGCAAAAAAAAAAAAGTGCAAAAAAACACAGAAAACACGGTTCCGTATAAATAAAACAGAAACAGACGACAAAAACGACGACGAGTGGCAACTTTGGGGACAGGGAAATGAAAAAAACTCTGTGGCAGTTTGTGCTGAATTTTCACGCGACGCAGATCGCGCGCGCTCTCACTTCCAAAGCCAGTCAACAAATGGATCTTGAATTAATTGAATAAATAAATATATATATGTATAAAATATTTAAGATATAAAGAGGACAAGGGATTAGTAGGATATGTCGACGGCTCTGGTTTATTGGCAGTCAACGAACGGCGGCGATGCGATTGACAAGGCCACCACGGATTGGGCGCCATTTGTCATGGGTCCACCAGCAGCAGCAGCAGCAGCACCTGGTGTTAATTTCAGTAGCTTCACTAGCACCACCACCACCAGTTTGAACCACCATCATAGCAACAACAACGGCAGCCATTACAATCACCATCATCCGCCTCATTACATCAATTATTTGGCGCAAATTGGCTGCCAGCATCGTGTCAGAAATTGGCCAACAAATGGCAATCAGGAGGCGGACGACGATGACGATGACGAGGGCCATCAAATCATCTCGAAATTCCAGCCCAAAAGTGCTTGGAACGCTGTGAATGTGAATGTGGATCGAGTCGATGGCAATCTGTTGGTGAATCAGGGATCTTCAGCGAGGAGTGAGGCGGAAAGACCACTGCATTATGCTAGTAAGAGCTGGGAAACTGGGTATTCAAAAAGTATGCAACAAAAAATCCTGGATCCGCCAGAGCTTAAAACAGTATTCCTTTCCAAAAGGGATTATTAACTAATATTTGTTAAAATTGATTTTAAAATTATTAATTGATGAGTTAAAACAAAACTTAATTTTGAGTAATATTTGTAATATTTTTTTAAAATTGAATTGCAACGTTTTGATGAATGATTGATTGCAAGCTAAATTGTTTTGTTGTTACCTTGATCAATCAATCTTAGTTTTTGATGAAATACTTTTTTGTTTGGTTTTTTTATCGGGTTTCCGTCATCACCTGTTTTTGGGAAATGTTGATGTAATAGAATATCTTTTAGCTTGGGCTCAACATTAAACACAGCTGCCTGCTGCCTCTTGCAGGTTTTTCCTCCTAACAATCCCCAAACCCCCCCAACCCCCTCGCCGTTTTATTTTCGTGGTGTCTTGTTTATATCGTTGGGGCTATTTTTGTTGCACAAGCCAAGAAAAAAGGAAAACAACAAGTGAGCAAGTGAAATGGTCATAGAGGAGACGGAGACTTGGGAAATAGAATCAAGAAACGGCAGAATTATTATGTATCTGCGCCTGCATATTGTGTAATAATTTCGTTTCAGTTCCGTCTGGTTCTAAAATTAAGGTAGAGCTTCTTTCCGACTGTCTGTCCGTTTAGATACATTAAAAAAGAGAGAACGCCATAGTCGGGTGCCCCGACTATCAGATACCCGTTACTCAGGTAAAGGGAGTGCGAAGGAGATGGTGATATAAACTTTGATCACTCATAACTTTTTAACGAATGGTCCGATTTAAAAAATTTCTTCTACATTTCGATAGGTAAAACTAAACACAACAAAATTGCATTTTTACTTTTACGAAACATTTAAATTTTTAAAATCGTTTAGGAAATTCTTCCTTCTAGCTGTTACAAAGAAGTTTACTTTGAATTTGGCTCTTGAAAAAAGAAAACGTTAGTCAAAAAAATTTAAAATAATGTTAGTTGTTTAGTATAATTATAATTGTAATAATTTATTTCTTAATTTTAAGATATATTTTATTGGAGATCTTGAGTTTGATTGACATACAACCCAAGTTAAATGAAGAAAGTATTTGTTTCTGTTTGAATACTGAATGATTCTTCAGTAAATTCAGTTTTTCCCTCCGTGTATTTGTTTGCCTCTCTTCCCTTTGCGTTGATCAGCGTTTTGGCAACTCTCGACGTGTCTGACGTAGTCAGGTGTGCGAGAAAACAGGTGCATTTTGCAGAAGAAGAACGGTGTCCGAGCGATCTGGTCGGTCAATGAACCAGCACAAAAAGAGAAACAGAATCCGAAATGCAGAAGAAACCACAAACATATATGTACATGTACAATTTGATGATAGCCTTTATAATAATCTCCTCCGATGATATCAGGTAATAATGTCTACCCTCTCTTTATCGCTCTTCTAGTATCCGCCTATGGGTCCAGCGGGGGCAGCGTCGCCGTCGACGCAGCTCAGGGCAGCGGGAGCGGGGGCGGAAGACAGCGCCACGCCCCCCTCTACGGACGGTTCGTCGTCGAAGAGGATCTGCCTCCCACGCACCGGGATGTCATGCACCATGTGAGTACTATATCATAGACCAAGTATATCCCGAAAGCCTCTTGTAACAGAACTTTGAAAGTACCAAATTCCGAAGAATACACAGAAAAAAATTGACAGAAGATCAATCATATCATATCATTTTGATATGAATAAAGATTCTGTTTATCTTATTTTACATTATTTGTTCAAAAAATATTCAATTTGGTATTTTATATGATATGATAAAATATCACGTTGATATGTTTGAATCATATTGATATGAAATATGGTAGAATTTACCCTATTTCATATGCTCTTTAAACATTTAAAAGATCAACGACCAATATGAAAGTATAATGTTGAGAAACAATAAATGCGAGAAAGTTAGGATCATTTCGGAGAATGTTTTCCCATGCTCCAGTTAAATTAAAAGTTGCAATTAGAAAGGTTATGGCCCAAGTTAAAGTAAGCATAATCTTTAGAACAACAAGTAAAAGAAAGGTGGCTTTACAACTGGTTTTACCTTAAGCCAGCAAGGCAATTAAGACGTTATGAATTTATTTTAATTATATAATTATTGATTATATTATAAGGTTTAACAAGAAGATTTAAGAAAGTGCATTTGAAAGATGATGTAAGGGAACTAGAAGAACTAGAAAATTCTCATAGAAGGTTTAATTTCCTTAGCCACCAAAAGATTTAGCCTTAACAAGACTTCAAGTTATGTATACATTCTTTTTTTTGGTTTCTTGGAAGTAATAAGTCAGGCGACTCTTTGCCCCTTAACAAGCTTTATTAATTAATGGTAATTATAATTAATACTATCTATTTTCCATTCCATCCACAGCACTCTAGTCCCTCGTCTTCGTCGGAGGTGCGCGCCATGCAGGCCCGTATTCCCACCACCTTTCGGGATCCCTCCTCGGGACCTTTGCGCAAGCTGAGTGTCGATCTGATAAAGACCTACAAGCACATCAACGAGGTGAGTGTTAAGCCCCGAAAATAAACTGTTACCATATTTAGTCATCAATCCTAAGTTTATCGAATTAAGAAGGTTAAATCTATAAGATATTGTGGATTTTAGTCAAAATAATATAAATAATAATAATAAATATCATCATATACCATATATCATCTAAACTAATATAAGTGTTCCAATAAAAAATGGGTCAGTGGTAATTATATCATATAATAGATTGAATATGAGTTCCGAAGTGGTTTAAACTAATTTTAGTAATTATTTAAAGATGTGACAGAGATTCTATTTATTATTATTATTTAAAATTACTGTACTATTGTTTTTTGCTGCGAAACTACCAAAGAACCACCTTGGCATCCATCCCGTTTTCTTTTTATTTTTACTTTTTCACGCTCTTATGACGATCGGAATTTTCGTCGGGGGTTTTTCTTGTCTTGTGGTTTTCTTTTTTTGTTTTTTTTTGTTGTGGTGTGACTATCTGCTGACAGCGGATATTTGTGGCGTTGAGCTGAGCTAAAGATACGTTTGTCCTTGACCCGCTTGGGGGGTCAATTCCCACACCGCCCTCGCCCATTCGCAGTTGACTTCGATTGACGTCGTCTGCCGCCTCGGTTGACAACAGCCAAAAAAAAAAAAGAAAAAAATAAAGGAAAAATATAAAGAGGATAAATAAGCAGGGAAAGTCGGCCACGCAACTGTCTCGGTTTTCCTGCCAAGTGGTTCTAAACACCGAACGAAGTGCTTCTAAACAGAACGTCCCCGAATAACTTAATAATTGGCTCTCATGGAAACTGTCAAATGACGTTATGACGAAATGCCGAAACGCCGACCTAAATCGGTGATTATACGCCCCACCGAGTGGGCGGGGTGATTGTCCTATGCCGCCACATTAGAATGTTAATATTTCACGCAGCTCGAAGAATTCGAGTTGCACGCAAGATGATGGGTCCGTGAAAAACCACAGAAACAGAAAACAAAGTTGAACCTTTTGTCTAAATCGATAAGATTTTTCAATGCGTCTAATAGAAAACCACTTTTGAAAGACAAGGCTAGACGCAAAACAACATTTTAGAGGAAAGAAAATACCACTTTTTGCAGTTGTTCAAATGAATTTAAAAAAAAAATTTTTTTTTTTTACAATTTTACAAGTTTTAAATTAAAACATGAAGGCAAATAAGATTAGTTAGACTAGATAGACCGCCAAGCCAATAGAATTGTTTAAAAACACCAACAAACTTATAAAATATTTTAAAATTCCAAAAAGTCGGAAAAGTTTAGCACAATATTTATAACAAATCTATCTAAACTAACTTACTAGACATGAATAAAATAAAACCAGGAGCTTATAATTTAAATTATTTATTAGCTCTTGATAAATATAAATAGAAAAGAAAGATGGATGTTTTAAAAATAGCCATGTTTAGGCATTACTTCCTATTTAAAGTCAAACATATTGATGAATAAAAAATATGAGCTTGGCAGTTGGCCGATTTGACAGCTGGCGATGCGGATGCGGATGCGGTTGGTTGCAGGTATTTGAATTTGACAGGTGCTCTCGAGCAGTTGGAGTGCTTTTGACAGACGTTACAGTTACATTTGCAGTTGTCATTTTGTGCCGTTAGAGATGCCGTAATATTGCAAATGCCTTTTCGCTGCCGTTTTGTATGCTACAGTTTTCGTTTCTGGAGAGAGTGGGTCTCTCTCTCTCTCTCGCTCGCCATGTGGCGCCATCTCGCTCGCTCCACCGCCCTCTTGCCGCGTTAGCAACAACTTTTTTCGCCAAGCTGCAACCTTTTTTCCCAATAAGAAAAGGGGAGCGTGAGAGAGAGAGAGAGAGTGCGGTTAAAATGAGAGAGCTTTTTTTCTCTCCCTTCGCTGTTTCTCATTTTTTCCTGCTCGGCGTCGCCCTCTTTTGGGTTTTTTTTTTGTTTTTTATTTGCCGGTCTTGTCTCTCATCTCATTTTCGCCATTTTCTCATTTTCCCATTTTATGTTTACATTTGTCGTTGATGAAGTGGAAGTAACGGGATAACTTTCAGCTGGCCAATAAAATCCAATTAACTTGCCACCTGCAATTTGGGGCAGTTTCATATTTTCACATTACTCCATTTCCAAGGGGTTAGAAAATATATCAAATGCGCATTTTTGAATACTATCGATTGACATCGATCGATTATGTATGTTGCTGCCCTGTAGTTGCCGTAATCTCCAGTTTTTAAGGCACGCTACTGCCCGGCAGGTGGCGATCATTGATTTTTTATATTTTAAAACATGATAATTTGCATTATAATTTTGAAAATATAAAAATATTTCGGTTGTGATATTATAATACAAAATCCATATGTCTTATTTCTAATAATATAAACTACATTTTTTCCCTTTTCCACCTTGTAAACATATTTTTTAAATAAATTGTGGAATGCATATTTTTATATTTAGTAATTGACATTTAATAATCTTGAAAATGTAAAAATTTTTCTCTTTTAATATTATATAAGAAACACATATGTCTTAATTCTTATAATATAAACTAAATAAAAGTTTTCCACCTTTCAAACATATTTTTTAAATTAATTGTGGAATGCATATTTTTATATTTAGTAATTGACATTTAATAATCTTGAAAATGTAAAAATTTTTCTCTTTTAATATTATATAAGAAACACATATGTCTTAATTCTTATAATATAAACTAAATAATAGTTTTTATCCTTGAAATACAATTTCCTCTAATAAATTTTCGAAAACTAATACTCCTAATTCACTTTATTCCAGGTTTACTATGCGAAAAAGAAACGTCGTGCCCAGCAGACGCAAGGAGACGACGACTCGTCCAACAAGAAGGAGCGAAAACTGTATAACGATGGCTATGACGACGATAATCACGACTATATAATCAAGAATGGCGAAAAGTTTTTGGATCGTTACGAGATCGACTCGCTGATCGGTGAGTGTTTAAATGGCAATTTATAATAAGTGCTTAATATACTTATAAAATCCATCTATCCACAGGCAAGGGCAGTTTTGGTCAGGTGGTGAAGGCTTACGATCACGAGGAGCAGTGCCACGTGGCGATCAAGATAATTAAGAATAAGAAACCGTTCCTAAACCAGGCACAGATCGAGGTTAAGCTGCTCGAGATGATGAACCGGGCGGATGCCGAAAACAAATACTACATCGGTTCGTAGATAATATGTTGAATAGAATCTAAATAATAATACTTTTCCCATTCGATCGATTTACAGTTAAGCTCAAGCGGCACTTCATGTGGCGCAACCACCTGTGCCTGGTGTTCGAGCTGCTCTCATACAACCTGTACGACCTGCTGCGGAACACCAACTTCCGGGGCGTTTCGCTGAACCTCACGCGCAAGTTCGCCCAGCAGCTGTGCACCGCACTGCTCTTCCTCAGCACCCCCGAACTGAACATAATTCACTGTGATTTGAAGCCCGAGAACATCCTGCTGTGCAACCCGAAGCGTTCGGCGATCAAGATCGTTGACTTTGGCAGCTCCTGCCAGCTGGGACAAAGGGTAAGATCGGCGTGTGCCCAATGACAGATGGGCGTGTGCCCGCAGCACCCCTGTATATAATATATTCTTATTAATTTCCTGGTAATTCTTACAGATCTACCACTACATCCAATCGCGCTTCTACCGCTCGCCAGAAGTCCTGCTGGGCATTCAGTACGACCTGGCCATCGACATGTGGTCGCTGGGCTGCATCCTGGTCGAGATGCACACCGGCGAGCCGCTCTTCTCCGGCTGCAACGAGGTGGACCAGATGAACAAGATCGTCGAGGTGCTGGGCATGCCGCCGAAATATCTGCTCGACCAGGCGCACAAGACCCGCAAGTTCTTCGATAAGATCGTCGCCGATGGCTCCTATGTGCTGAAGAAGAATCAGAATGGGCGGAAATACAAGCCGCCCGGTTCGCGCAAGCTCCATGATATTTTGGGTGTGGAGACAGGAGGTCCGGGTGGGCGACGCCTGGACGAGCCCGGTCACTCTGTCTCGGATTATCTCAAGTTCAAGGATCTTATTCTGCGCATGCTCGACTTTGACCCCAAGACCCGGGTCACGCCCTACTATGCCCTGCAGCACAACTTCTTCAAGCGCACCGCCGACGAGGCGACCAATACGAGCGGCGCGGGCGCCACAGCGAACGCAGGAGCCGGCGGCTCCGGATCCAGCGGAGCAGGAGGTTCCAGTGGCGGCGGAGGTGGCTTGGGAACGAGCAGTAGCGGTGGTGGTGCCGTCTCCTCGTCCAGTGCAGCGGCACCCACGGCGGCGACAGCAGCGGCCACGGCAGCCGGATCATCGGGATCATCGGGTGCGTCGGGCGTCGGCGGTGGATCCTCCGCAGCGCAGCAACAGCAGGCGATGCCGCTGCCCTTGCCCCTGCCCCTGCCGCTGCCTCTCCCGCTGCCACTGCCGCCACTCGCGGGTGCGTCAGATGCCCAGTGCCACGGTGAGTAGTAGCTGAGAACCCCTAACCTATAGCTTAGAACCCATAACCTAGAAACTATCCCCCAAAGCTTGGCTATGGTTCGATTTTGGGTCTAGTTGTTGGTTCTTCTTGGTTAGAAACCATTAAAGAAATGTCTGAAAATCAGATTCAGCTGATTCAGGATTTTTTTGGTTGAATACTTTTTGAATACCCAATTTCCTTTGATTTTTCAATCGAGTGGCAACCTCTTACATAAAGATTAAAAAATTACGGTTCCTTCTTTTTGGTTAGAAATCATTGAAAATCTGAAAATCAGTGGCAGATTCTGAATTTTTTTGGTTGAATACTTTTTGAATACCCAATTTCCTTTGATTTTTCAACCGAGTGGCAACCTCTTACACAAAGATTAAAAAATTACAGTTCCTTCGATATAATTATAAGTTGCCAAAAATAACATCTAAAATATTTTGAAAGACAAAAATTGTATAAAAAAATTTAAGCAATTAAATTAGAATTTTTATACCCGTTACTCGTAGAGTAAAAGGGAAGTATAAATTAAAATTTTGTTGTGTTTAGTTATACCTATCGAAATGTAGAAGAAATTTTTCAAATCGGACCATTCGTTAAAAAGTTATAGCCGATCAAAGTTTTATATCTCCATCTCTTTAGCACTCCCGTTCTCTCTTGTTTATCATAGGATCTAAAATAAAATAATAAAATAAATAGAAAGAAATGTAATTTGGATGTTAAATCCCATTGTTACTGGCATAAATTGTATTTCTTTTATTTCTGTCTCAGTCCCAAGAAATCCATCTTAAGGTTAGGCTAAAGATAACGTTGGAGACCCAAGATCCCTGGCCCTAAAAATCGATACCATTAAGCCCTCTCAGTTTGTAGCTGCTGCTGTCCCATAGAATTTTGTGTTTGTCGATTATGATTATAATTTTGCGTGAGCTGATTTGATGCAAAGCAAGAGAAGAAACTCCCCAGTTATATGTTTATGTTGTAGTTCGTAGCGAGTGGCGACTGTGCTCAAGCCAAAGGCTTGATTGCAATCCTCATTTGTTGCATTTCGTGTGTGTTTTGTGTGTGTGTAAAAATCGCCCTCGAAAGGCATTTATAATTTAGTTATTAGAATTAATGTGTGGTCTAAATTATGTACTTGATTATATATTGTTTGTATTAGGCATTTATAATTTGTAATTATAATTACCATTTAGTTGCACTAGTCACCCCCAGAATGTAAGAAGTGTTTCGTTTTGTCTTTAGTTCGGCGCTTAGTGCTAATTTAATTAGTTTAATTAATTAGTACGAAACTAAAGTTTGTGAAAAGTAGCAATGCAAGAACGAGAACTGAACTGTGCTCCCAGAAATATAAAGATCAATTCCTTTCTTTTTCTCGAACACACAAATCCATATATAAATCAATTAAAACCAATGCAAATTCAAATGATGGCAGCAGACGATCGCCGATGACCGGCAACAGCGGCATCAGCAACAGCGGCAGCAGCAACAGCGGCAACTTCAAGGATGTCTCAACAGTAACCAGCAACATGCAATATGCAACATTTGCAGTCCGGTGATCCGCTGGTCATATGTTATACGCATTTTGTAAATATTCACTCTCTCTCTCTGTCTCTTTCGAATACACACTGTCTATCTCTTTCTGTCTCTGTCTCTCTATCTCTATCTAACGCCACGCGAAAACAAGAGAAATATTTGTTTTTTCCTATAAGATTTAATAGTGGCGCCTTCACTTCACTAATTTCAAGAAAGCATCATTTTTTTTTTAGAATCTAATATGTAATTTGTATTATGCTCACGCATTTTAAGCGCTCGGATGAAGATACAATCGTGTGTTAAGTGTTTAACGTTTTTTTGTCAACTTAAATTACGCAAAACATGTCTAAAGAGTAATAACTTAGGTCTAAGCATTTAGTGTCATAGAAATGTACGAAGAGTTTGCGAATACATAAGAGTAATATATAATAAGAAGAATCCTTAACGACTTTCTTAATGACTGCCATACATATATACATACATCTTAATAAACATACATATATGCATAAGTACAGGTACATGTGTACAAGTTGAACGACACTGAGAGAAAACAGCGGGCATCAGGAGATATTCTAAGCATTTTTCCCCGACTGGGAAGAATATTTCTGGAAATATAAAAAAAAAGAACATTTTTTCAAGTGATTTAAATTTTTAATCCTGATTTAAAAATTTCCATAAAGTTATTATAAAGTTAAATTAAAATGATTAAGGGTTTCAGGTACCTTTATTACCGATTTGAAATCAATGGTTTAATTTAAATGTTTACATTTCTTGGAATTTTTAATTATTTTTAATTTTTAACCCAAATTTGAATGCGTTTCTCAGAGTTTCTTCAGTCGAATTTAAAGACCCTGCTGTTTGTAATTGAAAAAGAAAGGATTAAGTGCTAAAAACGAAATTTGAAATTGAAATTTGAAAAAGCGATAATGGATCTCAGTGAAATATGCGAAATACGAAACACAAATCATAGTTTGTAAAAAGTATAAAACCAAAACGAAAATCGTAGACATGTAAAAACGAAACCAAAATTCACAAAACGTGGTAAAGAAATAAGGCCGTTTAGTAAACCCAAAGTACATAAGCAAAAGTGAAGTAATTAAAAGTGAACTTAATGGAAAGAGAACACAGTTTGTAACATAGACATACCTACTTACATCCTTCTTGGTTTTCGTCCCTTAATTTGGAACCCATTATTGCCTTCGGATAAAGTGTGGTAAAAGCAAATAATAATAGTTATATTCAAGTTTTCCTTAAGGAATATAAGTTTCAAATAATTTTTGAGAAGCCTTGTTTTTAGGTATTTTAATATAATCATTGTTTTAAAAATTTTCCCAGTCGAGAATAATACTTGTTAGCACCTCTTTAAATAGTATTTAACTCCGGATATGTAATGCATTATGTTTGCTTTTACGACCCCTTCATGGGCATTAAAGGGTTAACTCTGGACAGTAGCTTTCTCGCTCTCCTTCTCGCTCCTTTGGGAATTTACAGGGATTTCGTGTAACGGAACCTCAGAGACGAAGGAGAGCGAGCGAGCAAGCGATAGCCGCTTTCTTTTGTGATAAAAACAACCGCTAAAAATATTTAACTCTCTAACATTTTAACATTGCCGTAATCTTCAAAAAGTTCGGGCCTTGTTGAAAATATAAATAAAAACAAAAAAGGAAAAAGGCAAAAATGTTAAATAAGAAAGCTAATACCAAGACACTCTTAGAAATAAAGCAGCGGTAAATATAAATATATAGATATATACAAAACAGTTTTAATTGAAACGATTGATAAGCGATAACCGATAAACAAAGCGATAAGTATCGATAGTGCGGCAAATATGCGAAATACGAGTTAAAAACCAAACACAAATCATAGTTTGTAAAAAGTATAAAGTCGTAGGCATGTAAAAATAGCAGAAAAACCGAAAAACAAAGAATTGGTAAAGAAATGAATGCGTTTAGTAAACCATACAAGAGTAAGAAAACTAATGAAATCGTATAGCAAGCATAACAAATTAAATCAGTACGTACTAAAGAGAAGAACTTTAGCATTTAATAAATTAACATACATACATCTTATATATAACACTTACCAGTAATTATGCGGAAAAACTCAATTAATTTTATTAGACACAAGCAAAAGCGCAGACAGACAAACGGATACGAAATACATATAAAGTAAATATTTATTAAAATTAGAGGTTAGCCCCGAAAGAAGAAGGAAACGATCAACGATCCATGATCCATGAATTTAACAGCAACCGGAGAGACACTTAACGAAACTTGTGTAAAATACTAAAGCCCCAAAAGCGAGTGTTATAGGTTGAATAAGTTTAAAAGTCACCATACATACATACACACACACACGTACACCCACAAAAAACAAATAGGATGGCAAAAATATGCAATAATGACGATAACTGCAACGATAACGATAACCAATTGTTACTTAGGCAGAGTTGCATTTTGGATTGAAAGCGGAAACGAAAGCAAAAAGAAAGTGCAATAGAGGAAATGAGAATGGGGAAAATCGGGGAGACCATAATGCATTTTTTTTTACAAAACAGTATTGCAAAAATATATGAAAAACAAATATGAAAATTCAAATTTAAACCAAATTAAAAACAAAAAGCACTCACACATACACACAAACCGACAGACCGACACACATATGGACATGCAACATATGTGGCATTTATATAATATAAACATACAACAGCTGATGGTTTAAGTTGAATAAGTACGAGATAATTTATTAACGATTAATGAAACCGAAATGGGAACTTTACCAAAACCAAACCAGAAAAAGGAATTCATAAAAAAGAAAAACTAAAGCAAACCAAAGCAAAAGACAAAACTTACAAAAAAAAAGTGAAAAAAAAATCTTCAATAAAAACTTATGATATAATCAACAAAAAAAAACAGGGGCTAGAAAACTTGATTGCTTTTCGGGTGTCACTAAAAAAAATCCTTGGAAATTTCTTAAAGAAATTCTAGATATGAAACTTAATGTTTTAAGAGGACTTCAATTTGTAGTATTTTCCAGTATTTTCTAGTATTTTCCAAGGATTTTACGGGCTTCTCGGCAAAACGAAAATATAAAATGTATCTAAAAGTGGAATTCTTGTTGATCTTGATAAAAATCCTTGGAAAATTCTTAAAGAAATTCTAGATATGAAACATAATGTTTTAAGAGGACTTAAATTTGTAAGATTTTCCAGTATTTTCCAGTATTTTCTGTTATTTTCCAAGGATTTTACGGGCTTCTCGGCAAAACGAAAATATAAAATGTATCTAAAAGTGGAATTCTTGTTGATCTTGATAAAAATCCTTGGAAAATTCTTAAAGAAATTCTAGATATAAAGCTTAATGTTTTAAGAGGACTTAAATTTGTAAGATTTTCCAGTATTTTCTAGTATTTTCCAAGGATTTCAAGGGCTTCTCGGCAAAACGAAAATATAAAATGTATCTAAAAGTGGAATTCTTGTTGATCTTTCAGGCCTGCTAATGCATTCGGCGGCGGCCAACGCGATGAACAACTTCTCCGCTCTGAGCCTGCAGCCCAACGCCCATCCGCCGCCATCGCTGGCCAACAGCCACCACAGCAGCAACAGCCTGGGCAGCCTGAATCACATCAGTCCCGGCAACAGCGGCAGCAGCAGCAGCAACAACGTGCGCCACAATCGCCTGTACGGCCACCACAACAGCAGCAGCAGCAATCACAACAGCATCAGCTATCCGCACGCCATGGAATGCGATCCGCCGCAGATGCCCCAGATGCCGCAGATGCCGCCACCGCCGCCCAACGGCCATGGAGGCAGGATGCGTGTGCCGACGATCCTGCAGCTGCAGCCGCCATCCAGCTATGCGCCCAGTTCGGTGCCCTATTACGGCAACCTGTCCTCCTCCTCCTCCTCCTCGTCCTCGGTGGCAGCAGCAGCGGCAGCGGCAGCAGCGGCGGCAGCTGCCTCGCACCTCATGATGACCGATTCGAGTGTGATTAGCGCCACGGCGGCGGGACCGAATCCGAATCCGGTGCCGCCATCGGGATCCGCCTTTCTCTTTCCAACTCAGCCCGCCGGAAGTCAGCTGTATGGAACGGCGCCCGCCTCGCTGAGCGAGCTGCCGCTGCCGCTGCCGCCACTGCCGCTGCTGCACCCACTGCCCATGTCGATGCCCCTGCAACTGCCGCCCTCGTCGTCGTCGTCCTCCTCCTCGGCATCAGGAGGAGGAATAGGAGGAGGACCTGGCCAAAGGCGGCACATCAGCGGACCCTCCTCCCAGGTGGGCCTCTCTCAAAACGCCGGCGGCGTCGGCAGCAGCAGCAGCAACAACTCGTCTGTGGCCACCGCAGCCAGCAGCAGCGATGCCTCCTCGTCGTCGCCCATGGTGGGCGTTTGTGTTCAACAGAATCCTGTAGTTATACATTAGCATAAACTGGAGTAGCGATCGTAACAAGAATACTTTTATTTTCACACACCCTTTGCCGCTCTCTGCTGCTATTTATTGCACCGCCACCTCCAAAACCACAACCACAACGAAGGAACCACTGAATCACCAACGCAGCAGTGCTCTTCGTGGCCCAAAATCGGGGGTCTTATTTCAGGGGTAATGCCAGATTTATCTTATGATTTATTGAATTTTCTGTAATATTTTTTGATCTAAATGTATTCCAAAGACGCTTGAAATGATTGGATTTTGTAGGATTTGTTTTGGTAAAATCTTGAAAAAATCCAGATTTTCCATTTTTTGTGTAAATTTAAATATTACATTGTGTTTACAATTTGAAAAATATTTAATCCCAAAATCATTTCATTTTCTGTTCACCAATGCTTGTGTAAAGATTCTACAATATTGAAATTATAGTTTTGTAGATATTACACACGACTTGAAGAATATTTAGTCCCAAAATCATTTCATAATTTAAAAACTTGAAAAATTTTAAATATTTAAAACTGATTTTTGAGCGGCATTTTGAAGCTGAGAAAATTTCCTGTGAGATAAGGCACCCGATTTGAGCCACAGACGACGCCGACCGAAACGAAACTATAAATACATTAACATTAACTAGCTGAAATTGACCCTCATGCAACACACCACTCACACGAAAAGCGAAAAACTCACTCCACAGCGGTTTTTACTGATTAGTCACTGCACCCCAGCTCTCACCGCCGCCGCCGCGCCCACATCGCCGGCCACGCCCCTATTTCCGGGGCGCCCCGAAGGATTTGGCAGAGTTTATTTTTTTTACAAGCTAGAACCTACCTTTTTTTTTTTGGTCTAATTATAATGTTTAATTTTATGCTGTAACCGTAACGACATAACATAACTCTATATAAACGAATCAAAATTAAACTTTATTTAATTGTTAATTTAAATTATGTAATTTTATTCGACGAGAAATCGCTAGTAATATAGAACGCAAGCAAATATGCTTAATTTAAGCAAAACTCAATTCGTTTTTATTGTACACGTGGGGCTGTAGATTTAGATTAAGCTTTCAGAGAAAGAATGCAGTGATTATATCAGAACCTGGGCGCGATAGTGCTTCTGCAGCTTGTTGGCCTTGCAGCCGAGCTTCATCTGCCACTTGGACTGGACGCGCTTCATCAGATGGATGTCGCGCGCCTTGCGGGCGGCGGACAGCTGCTGGGTGTGCGTCCAGCCGAGGGCGCGGTACTCGCTGAGCACGCGATGGAGCCTGCGGTCGGACTTCTGGAGGACGACGGCGCGTTCCGGCCGGAGGCGCTGCCGGTAGTAGCGGAGCAGGGACCGATGGCCAATGACTGCGCCGGAGGGCAGCACCAGCTGGTACTCGTCGCCGTCTAGCAGCTCGGGCACCACCTCGTCGTCAATGTCCATGCCTTCCTTCTGTTTATAGATGATAAAGAGAGTGGTTAACAAATAGTTTAGGCTTGATATATAGTAGCTAATCTCACATTGTCCGGGTAACTGCTGCTGTAGTCGTAGTACTCGGCGTACTCGGCCAACGCCACGCCCTCGTGGAGCATCTGGCAGTGGCCCTTGTCGACCATGTGCTTGCGCACCGCGTCCAGGGAGTAGAAGGTCTTGCCGCGATCGTTGCAGAACAGGCAGATGAAGTAGTTGGCCACCTTCTCGCCCAGGTAGTAGAGCAGTCCCTCGATGTCGGTGCAGTACTCGGTGTCCGGGATGAAGAACGAGTGGGCCACGGACATGTGCTTCAGGTTCGCCACCAGATCCTCGCTCTCGTGGGCGCAGAACAGGCAGTCGCGCTCCGTCAGCGGATTCTCGGGTATCTTGTCCCACTCATCGGAGTCCACCTGTTGGAAATTATATTTTCAGTTAATAATCCTGGAAAATCATTACTTGTGGGGATATATTCCTAAATTGTTAGGGTTTATTAAGATTTATTCTTTAGAGGATCGAAAATTCTCAGGAATAAGAATATTCTTTAAGATGTATTAGTAAGACTCTAAGGAAATCTTCTGTAGATTCCTTATTTAATTCTTCTATAGAGGATCTACAATTTTCAGGAATAAGAATATTCTTTAAGATATAAAAATCACTGAGGAAATCTTTCGTAGATTCCCTAATGAAATTCTTCTACAGAGGATCTAAAATTTTCAGGAATAATTCTACTTTTTAAGATATAGAAATCACTGAAGAAATCTTCCGTAGATTCCCTAATAAAATCTTCTATAGGAATAAAATCTTCTGTAGATTTCTTATTTAATTTTTCTATAGAGGATCTACAATTTTCAGGAATACTTTTTAAGATATAGAAATCACTGAAGAAATTTTCCGTAGATACCCTAATAAAATCTTCTATAGAGGATCCAAAACTCTAAGGAATAATATTCTTTAAGATGTAATAGTAAAACTCTAAGGAAATCTTCTGTAGATTCCTTATTTAATTCTTCTATAGAGGATCTACAATTTTCAGGAATAAGACTACTTTTTAAGATATAGAAATCACTGAAGAGATCTTCCGTAGATTCCCTAATCAAATCTTCTATAGAGGATCTAAAGTTCTAAGGAATAATATTCTTTTAGATATATGTAGTAAATCAAATCTTCTATAGAGGATCTAAAGTTCTAAGAAATAATATTTCTTAAGATATATGTAGTGAATCTCTAGGGAAATCTTCTTTGGATAATCTAAGTCTTAGAAATATGAATATTTTTCAAAATGAGATGGTAAAACGCCAAGAAAATCTTCTGAAGATCCCTTAAAGACTAAAAAACTAAGTAAAACCGGAAGAAACCCTTTAAGATGGGCTGTTCGTAATGGGTTCTTGGGACCTCAAGGTAGTTGGTATCTCCTACCTCCTCCTCCTCGATGTCCTCGAAGTCGTCGTCGTCCTCCTCCATCTCCTGGTCGTCATCCGCCTTGGCCGCTCGCTCCGCGAAGGCCAGACGACCCTTGCCAGCGGCGGCGGCGGCCAGGGCGGGATGGGGGCGTGGCTCCAGGACGCTGCGCGTGCAAACGGACGCGGAGGCGGCGGTGCTGGCGCTGCCGCCGCTGGCGGTCATCTGATCGCGCTCGAAGCGGGCCAGCAGCTCCTTGTGCTTGCGGCTGTTCAGGTGGTTGTCGTGGGCCTTCTGGCCGCCGAACTGCCGCCGGCAGGCCTGGCAGTAGACGCTCAGCTGCTGCTCCTCCAAAGCGGCGTCCGTGGCGCTGCGGGCGCTCAGCACGCGCTGCTGGAACTCCTCCGCCGTCACCGGGGGCAGCTGGGCGACCCTGCGCTTCAGGTTGTAGCGGTGCCAGTCGGTCTTGTAGTGGTCCCGCTGCACATCCGCGCTGGCGAAGCGGGCATCGCAGTTCAGGCAGGTGAAGTGCGACATTCCGGCTGCTGATTTGGATGGGTTTTCTTTTTGGAATGGCGTATTTCACAAATGTGTATGATAAAGCAGAACCACGTTCTCGTTGGAAATACTAAATAATACTGAAAGTGACAAATAATACTTAAAATACTAAAGAATACTAGGAAATACCAAATTAGGGATGTCAAATATTTTTAAAATATCGTATCGCTGATATATTTTCCTTAGAAATATAGCAATATGATATTTATGATACTTTTGATATTTTTTTTCAGTTGAATTTCAAAATTATAGCCGCGTAAATAAGCTAACAAAGAAACAAGACTTTTGGCCTAAAATTAAAGTAAAAGCACTAGAAAAGTATAAACAATATAATACGTTTTGTTAAATTTCTTACTCATCTTGCCCATACATTTAAAGTACATATCAAAATCAAAGTGTTTGTCTTTGTGGAATAAGTGCGATAACATATTTGATGTATTCCCCCTTGCTTTAATAGTTTTCAAACAAAGTTTGCACTCTATTTGTTTGCAGATGAGAGAAAGATATGCAAATATCAAATAATATCGAAAAATAAAATATCGATATTGTGATATTTGGCTAAAAAAATATCACGATATATAAATATATTTCTTTTGCAAAAATATCGGAATATTGATATTTTGATATATTTTTGACATCCCTAGAAAATACCAAACAGTATATACCGCCTTTGGTATTTCGCAGGCTGGTCACACACAGCTTTTGTTGTTTTCCAATTTCCCGGTTTTCCGCTGTTTTCCTCCGCTGTTTTCCCACAGGATCAATGATGCAGTGAGTAGTTAAGCAGGAAAAGAAAGCAAGTTAATCAACCCTCCCCCTTAGACGATCCCGTGCCAGCAGCACCAGCAGTGGCCGCCAGCCGGCTCCTCCGCCCATGGGAGCTCCTCCGCAGCCCCTGGAGGCGCCCAAGATCATCGTCATCCATCCGGGATCGCAGCACCTGCGGATCGGCCGGGCGGCCGACCTGAATCCCCTCACCCTGCTGCATGCGGTGGCCTACAGGCGGCGCTTGGCCACGGCGGACCAGCCGCATCATGATCCCCTCCTGCCGCCGCTGGACAACCTGAACACCGCCCTGATGGTGGACTTCGAGGAGCAGCGCCTGGCGGTGTCGCGCCTCCTGCAGCACTGCGTGGTCGACGAGAAGAATCGCCTGAGGGTGGCCACGCCGCCCCAGCAGTTGGCCCACTTCAATCGGAGCAGTCAGGCGGAGAAGGTTCCGCCGCCCGGTGGCCCGGCGCCGCCGCCGGAGGAGCAGCTGGACCGGCTGTTCGACGAGCGGATACTGCGACTCAGCGCCCACGATGCCCGCGACTACGACATCCACTTTCCCATGCAGAGGGGCGAACTGAATGTGCACCAGGAGAAGGGTGGCTCCCTGCAGGCCAGCCTGCAGCACTTGGAGCGCATCTGGTCGTACGCCCTGGAGGCGCGTCTCAAGATCCCGCTGCGCGAACTGGGCACCCACTGTGCCGTCCTCGTGGTCAACGATGTCTATGTGCGACGGCATCTGCGCGAATTCATGACCTTGCTGCTGCAGCGCCTCGGCTTCCGGCGCTGCTTCCTCGTCCAGGACAGCGTGGCCTCCACCTATGGCGCCGGCATTGGCTACGGCTGTGTGGTGGACATTGGTGCCCAGAAGACCTCGATTGCCTGCATCGAGGACGGCATCTCCCAGCTGGACGCCCGGGTGAGGCTGCCCTATGGCGGCGGCGATCTGGACCAGGTCCTCCTCCTGCTGCTCCGCAAATGCGGCTTCCCCTACCGCGAGTGCAACGTTCAGGACAGCTATGCGGATGCCCATCTGCTGGACGAGCTGAAGGAGAAGTTCTGCCACCTGAATGCCAGCGTCTGCGGCGCCCAGGAGAAGCACTTCAATCTGCGCAAGCAGAACGGCCAGTGGCTGCGCTACACCATCCAGGTGGGCGACGAGGCCATAATGGCGCCGCTGGCCCTCTTCCACCCGGAGCTGCTGAACATTACGGGCCGCACGCGGGCCGTTTGCACGCAGCTGGCGGCGCAGGAGCAGTACGACTGCGAGGACTGCTTCGATGCGGAGTATCTGAAGGAGACGGGCCGCAAGAACGGGGTGAGGGGCAACGATACCCTGCCCCTGGGCCCCGGAACCCAGCCGCGCCCCCAGCTGCCCGTGACCGCAGACGACGAGGAGCTAATTGTGGTCGACCAGGACCTGGATCAGGCGAATAGCAACGGCCAGCAGGCGAACTGCTACCACAGCGGCCAGGGTCAGGTGTTGCCCCTGGACCAGGCCGTCATCCGGTCCATCAACCGGCTGTCCAGCCACGAGACGCGGCGCAAGATGTACGGCTCCATTCTGCTCGTGGGCAGCAGTGCCAAGCTGCCGGGCCTGGCCGCCTGGCTGGAGCATCGGATCAGCCAGCAGATCCAGCCCACCGACACCGAGGTCAACGTCTTCACCAAGGGCATGGACGCGGGCATGGTGGCCTGGAAGGGGGCGGCCATCATGTCCGTGCTGGAGAGCGCCCGCGAGCTGTGGATATCGCAGCACGACTGGCAGCGCTACGGCCTGCGGATCCTCCGCGAGAGATCGCCGTTCCTCTGGTGAGATTCGGGGAGATTGTAGATTGTAGATGTCAATAGTAGCGCTTAGGATGTGTAGGATTAACCAGAGATTCTCCCGAAGGAAGCCCTTGGGATGCAAACCGGGCAGCTCAGCCTGTTTTTGTACATTTAATTAGGTAAACGAATTAAGAGTCCAGCGATAATGATTGCCAAAAACAAAATAAACAAAGTGTAAAGCTATTGTTATTGCTTTGGCCGTGAAATTCGAACTTTATCCGGCTATAAGTAAACAAACGACTTTCTTATCAAGAAAATAAGTCAACGAGAAATGCATTTCCAAAATACACACACAAAGAATACATATATATAAAGTAAATCAGGCCAGGTACTTGGGGGCACTGGAGCCCATGTAGTGGTACAGATCGCCCAGGGTGGACTTGACCAGCTTCGCCTTGATCTCCGGCCGCTGCAGCCGCTTGTAGGCCTCGAACCGGTGGCATCCGCCGAAGCTGAAGTAGTAGTCGCCGCCCTCGTCGCCCGTGATCCACAGCAGATCGATGGGGGGCACCTCGTCCTCGCTGCTTTCGCCCTGATGGAGAGAGAGGTGGAGTAACCGGTATGTAAATGGTGAGTGGTGTGTGGTATGTGGCATATAAAGAACCTATTTTCAGTGGTCTGATAAGTGTATCTAGATTTTGGTATGATTAAACAAAGATTATAATCTAATACTTGATTTTAAAGCCACAAAATATATGTATTCTTAAACTTAGTTTAAAAAAACCCTCTAAAAAATGTATATTTTTTTTAATACTTAAAATGAGTTTACAATGTAAATTTAACAAAATCATAAAAATAGGCTTTATGTCAACCTTGATTATATACTAATCTACTATTTACTTTTAAAGCTACAAAGTATATGTATTCTTGAACTTATTCTTAAAAGAACCCTCTTAGAAAATGTAATTTTTTAGTACTTAAAATGAGTTTACAATGTAAATCACAAATATTATCAATAATCTTCTTACCAAAATCACAAAAATAGGCTTTATATCAACCTTGTTTATATACTAATCTACTATTTACTTTTAAAGCTACAAAATATATGTATTATTGAAAAGAACCCTTTTAGAAAATGTATATTTTTTAGTACATTTTACCAAACTTAAAAATAACAAATATTTTCAATAATCTTCTTACCAAAATCACAAAATTAGGCTTTATATCAACCTTGATTATATACTAATCTACTATTTACTTTTAAAGTTACAAAATATATGTATTCTTGAACTTGGATCTAAAAGAACCCTCTTAGAAATTGTATATTTTTAGTACATTTTACCAAGCAGACTTAAAAATAACCAATATTATCAATAATCTTCTTACAAAATCACAAAAATAGGCTTTTTACCGCCTTGATTACCTACACATATCATTTGCTATGATCTTGCACCATCAATGCTATTTTTAACTACTATTATTTTTCAGACATCGAAGATTCCCACTTTGTACCTTTCACCTTATCTGGGTACATTGTTTGTACCCGCCCCACCCTTCGGTTCGGTTGGGGGTACTTGCACCCACCTTAATGGTCTCCATCAGGGATTGCACCTTCTTCTCGTCGAGGACTGAGGGTATGGGTCTCTGGATGACGCTCATCGGAACCATGTGGATCTCGGCTATGCCCGCTGAGTGGATGGTGGTGTCCATGGTGCTGATGATGAATGCCGATGTTGTGAAATTTCACCATTGTGAAAAATATGTGAAACATGTTATCAATGTGCATGTGGGTGGCAACCCTGCCCCGCCGCCAATCACCCACACACACACATGGACATGCCTCAGAAACCTTACTCTTTTTGGACGATGCTGCTCCGATTTCTCTGCAGGATTGGACCGAATCCGCTGGTGCGTCTGCTCGCCAGTCGTATGAACTGGCTAATGAACTCCATGGCGGCCAATTGAACGATTTCTGCGCCGCTGGAACTTGTTTTCGTACGTATGTCTGCCCATGTGTGGGTTCGTTTACCGCTATATGTTTTGCTGCAGCTACTTGTTGTTTGTTTTTATGCATAATCAAACCCCCCGAACCACCCACCACCCACAAACGCATACATATACATGTGCGCAGCCAGTATTGCCAGTGCGATAAAAGCGACTGAAGAACGAAATTCGAAATACATTATATAGTACATATATGCTAATGAGGGGCTGGTGGGGGGATGACAGGGGCTGAAATTTGGAATTCTCGGCTGGTGGGCCATCGCCGTCTGATTAGCGTCAGCACAGAAATTAAAATGTTTAATCTACGTTGACAACTCTTGCTGCTTGTTTTTTGCCCTATCAAAAAGCAAGATAAATATAAAGGCTATGTGCAAATGGGGGGCAAAAGTACAGGTGATAACGGCTGATTTTGAATGGGAAAAACAAAGATATTTTACCTATTTCTGAACAGAAACCAGCACAAAAGCTGCACTCTTTTTTTTGTAATTTAAACTTTGCCGCCCAGCGGTCATTTGGCAACCCTGTAAAAATAACTTGTGGTGCAACCCTGTTTAAATTTAAATGTAAAATTACCGCCCTTAAAGTTTTTTTGAAAAATAATTTAAATTCAAATATTTGTTATTATTTGTAAGCCACTTTTGTTAAAAATGTAAAACTACATGGTACAAATTTCAAACTGTTAAAAACTTTCGGTACATTTTTCTAAGTAAGATTTTTGCATTTTAAAATTTGTTTTCAAACTAAAAGAACTAAGTAAAAATAGGATTATCATTATCCATTATCATTATTTCTTTCTAAAGATAAATATATATTTTTTTCAACTATTTTCAGCGAATGCAAGCAAAAAACTGGGCCAATTTCACCTGTAAATCATTTTCGCCAACGGTAGCGGCTGGGAACATGGGAAATTATTCGTGTATTTGCGTCAGTAATCGGCATCTTCTGTTCTTCCAGCGGCTTGTCGGCCCCGCAATCTTCAATTAACCGCTACGAGTTGTTCGACAACCGGCGACAAGCAACCGATTCCGGGTAATTTTTACAGACTTTCCCGGCGGAGTCGCTTACAAAAAGGTAACCGATGACGGATGCCCATTGACAGTCCCATTTGGCCCTCAGCCACAGCCACAAGGGCTACAAATTTTGTATTCTATTCTTTTTTTTTTTTGGATTCGATTCGATGCGAGCATGAAATTCAATTTGGTGCAGACACTGATCTTCACTTTGTGCCTCATAAGCGTGCAAATATATGGCATTCAAGGTGCTTAAGTGAAATTAAAGTTATACATTCGGAATTAAAAAAAAAACAAGAAAAATCAGCCATTCCAAAAATACGCAATTAAAGTTTAAAAAAAGTTTTGAAATATTGCCTTGGAATTTAAACAAGTTACTCTGAAAAGGGAATCAAATTTCTAACGCAAAGCATCACCATTGTACTCGATATTAACTAACTAACGCAATCCATTATGGAAAACAAATATTTGAATATATTTTGTAACATAGAAACTAAAAGAAATATTAAATTTCTAAGGTTAATATTCAAAATAACTATTAAATATCTAAAAAAAAAGCATTAAAAATATATTTATCTAACATATTATTATTATTTCCCAAAAATACCTCTAGATGCCAGCGGGAAGCGGATCGTGAGCAAGTATGAGCGCATTATGCAGATGTATCCCCTGCTGTCCTCAGGCGTGGGCGAGTCCTCGCAGTGGCGGGCGGCGGAGAAGGATAACCAGCGGCATCCTTGCCGGCGCGACTGTGCCGATCACCAGCCGATGACCTGCTACTACTACATGGTGGTGCACTACGACGATACGATGGCGGAGACCTGCAAGCGGTATCTCCAGGTGAGTGAGGGGACTCCTTCTTAAGAATATATTTTGGTACGGACCCTAAAAAACATTATAAACCTTTAACAAAGCTGTCAAAAAGTATACTTCCGTCTTTCAATTTTAAAAAATATTGTTGCATACTTTTAGACACCTTTTTTCAAAACCTCTTTTGAGCAAAAGCTCCTTAAAAATATGTATTTTCTAATAGATAGTGTAAAAAAGTCGCTACAGTTTTAAAACCACCTATAAATCTATCTTAACGTATTCTGATAAAAAAAAGGTTGTACTTTCGAATTTAAAATATACTGTTGCATCCTTTTATTTTGTTATTTTAATAAAATAATAATAATAAATAATAATAAATTAATAATAATAATAAATATTATTGAAAATAATATTATTATTTTTAAAATCCTAGATATACTTTAGCAGACTTCCTATTTAAAATGGATAAACTGATTAAGACCCCTCTTATCTTGGGAATATTGTAATCTTTGCCGATGATGAAAAGGCTCTTATTTGCCTTTGCCTCGTGCCGTGGCGAATTATTTGCCATTTGATATAATTTCGCGGCTTATATTATATTATATTATATGATATTATCTCATCCTAAAATCCCTCCCTCTCTTGCAGTCCAAATTCCGCTTCAAGCTGAACGGCAAGGAGTACATCGATGGCATAACGCTGGCCGACCAGCTGGCGGCGAACGACGACTGCAAATACGCCGATGGGCTGGAGAGCGAGGTGATGGTGGTGAACGGCCAGCTGCCCGGGATGAGCATCGAGGTGTGCCACGGCGACACCGTGGTGGCGGATGTGATCAACAGCATGCACGAGACGACGACGGTCCACTGGCACGGGATGCACCAGCGCCTCACCCCGTTCATGGACGGTGTGCCCCACGTGACCCAGTACCCGATCGAGGCGGGCCAGGCGTTCCGCTACCGCTTCGAGGTGGACCATGGCGGCACCAACTGGTGGCACAGCCACACGGAGCACCAGCGCGCCTTCGGACTGGCCGGTGCGCTGGTGGTGCGCATGCCGCCCAAGCTCAATCCCCACGCCCATTTGTACGACTTCGATATGACGGAGCACGTGATCATGATCCAGGACTGGGTGCACAACTTCGTGGAGAGCGTGGCCGAGAACATCCTGATCAACGGGCGGGGCAGGAACCTCAAGAAGGGCGTCAAGGCCGCCAAGCCGACGCTCTACGCCCACTTTCCGGTGGTCAGGGGCGGACGCTATCGGTTCCGGGTGATCTTCAATGGTGAGTCAAAGTGGGAGATCCAGGAGTGGTATATATAACATTAGAGCGAAGAAAATTCCGAACTTTCGAACTGGAGAAGAAAGGTCTTCCAACCCTTAAACACTTATCTATACTACTATAAAATAGAACCTCCGAAAAACCGCAAGTTCAATAGACAGCCAAAACGGTTTGACATAGAAGTCCAAAACAAAAACCGAAATTCAGAAATAATACAAAGAAAAGAATACGTAACTTTCCAGTAGATAATATGAAAAAATGATATTTTATAAATTAAAATTATTACTTTTTTTAAGGCGTCTCCAATTGTTTAACGTGTCTCCAATTGAACTGGAGAAGAAAGTCTTCCTACCCTTAAAACGTATCTATACTACTATAAAATAGAACCTCGAAAAACCGCAAGTTCAATAGATAGCCAAAACGGTTTGACATAGAAATCTAAAAGAAACAAGAGAGAACGCTATAGTCGGGTTGGTGTCCCGACTATCTAATACCCGTCACTCAGCTAAAGGGACTGCCAACTCTGTAGTCGGGTTGGTGTCCCGACTATCTAATAAACGTAACTCAGCTAAAGGGAGTGCGAGGGATATAAAAACTTTGATCAGGCATAAGTTTTAAACGAATGGTCCGATTTAAAAAATTTCTTCTACATTTCGATAGGTATTGATAAACACAACAAAACTGCATTTTTACTTTTCCGAAATATTTAAATTTTTAAAATCGTTTATTAACTATTGTGGGCGTTAGAGGGGGCGTGGCACCATTTTGAAACAAACTTGCGCTGCGTAGGAACTCCAAGAATCTTCATGCCAAATACCAATCCTCTAGCTTTTATAGTTTCCGAGATCTCAGCGTTCATACGGACAGACAGACAGACGGACAGACGGACAGACAGACATGGCTAGATCGACTCGGCTAGTGATCCTGATCAAGAATATATATACTTTATGGGGTCGGAAACGCTTCCTTCTAGCTGTTACATACTTTTGCACGAATACAATATACCCTTTTACTCTACGAGTAACGGGTATAAAAACTGAAATTCAGAAATAATAAAAAGAAAAGAATAAGTAACTTTCCAGCAGATGAAATGTAAAAATTACATTTTATAAATTACAATTAAAATTATTACTTTTTTCAAGGCGTCTCCAACTGCCCGATCAGCCTGAGCATCGACAACCACGACCTGGTGGTGATCGCCAGCGATGGCAACGACATCGAGCCGGTGACGGTGCAGCGGATCATGTTCCACGGCGCGGAGCGCTTCGACTTTGTGCTGCACGCCAACCAGGAGGTGGCCAACTATTGGATCCGGGTCAAGGGCTACAGCTTCTGTGCGAAGAACCAGCTGCACCAGGAGGCGGTGCTGCATTACAGGGACGCGGATCCCCGGAAGCTGGACACGCACACCCTGAGCTATGCCTACGATGCGCCTGGCAAGACGCTCAATGAGCTGGGCGATGAGACGGCGGGCAGCAGCAGCATTTCGCTGGCCACCCTGAATGCCCAGCGACCGGAACCGGAAGTGGCGCCCGCGGTGACCTTCTACACCAGCATGAACGCCTTCGAGGTGCGCCAGGGCGAGGGCTTCCGCTTCCAAATGGACGACATCAGCTTCAACATGCCCAAGATGTCCCTCCTGCAGACGCGCAACCTGGGCGTGGGCCAATTCTTCTGCAATCGCTCGCAGCAGGCGAACCTGGGCTTCAATTGCCGGCAGCGCCACTGCCAGTGCTCCAATGTCATCCAGGTGCCGGCCAACCAGCAGGTCGAGTTCGTCGTCTCCAGCCTCTCGCAGACGCCGCACCCGATCCACTTGCACGGCTACACCTTTCGGGTGGTCGGAATGGGCGTGCTGGGGGAGCAGAAGATCGGCCAGATCGAGCAGATCGACAAGGCGACGCCGTTGCCGCGTCGCGGACGAGCTGCTCCGCTGAAGGATTCGGTGCAGGTGCCCGCCTTCGGCTACACGATATTCCGGTTCTACTCCAACAGTCCCGGCTACTGGATGTTCCACTGTCACATCTCGCCGCACTCGGAGAACGGAATGGCCGCCGTGGTCCGCGTGGGCGAGGATGTCGAGATGAAGATGTGCCCGGTGAGCAACTGCGGCCTGTGCAGTTCGGTGGCCTGAGGTTGGGCGAAGATTCGAAGATTCGGAGGGCAATAAAAGCGTTACCTTTAAGCTGGCACTTCAAATGGATTGATTTGGAGCGGGCAATATGAGTTTTAGAAGGTAAAAAACACTCACTTTACTATTATTTTGATGGGCCGAAATATATTAATATATATATTAATAAAAAATATTAAAATATATTATTAAATATATTCATATTATTAAAATATTTTAATATATATTATTTAAAATATATAATATTTTACTCCCCCTACAACATTTTATTTTAAGATTCAAATATTACTCATTGAGAGTTTAGTCCCAAAAAAATCACTCTTACATTTCTAACCTTCGTTGGATGAAGTAAAAAAAGGGAGAGCAGAGAATAATTCTACGCCAACTAGAATTAAATAAATTTATGATCAAAGGCAACGAAAATATTTTTAAAAAAATGGAAAAAGAGTTCAAATGCAACATGTCCTTCCTGAATATTAGTCATTTACATTTTCAATTTTTTATTGTTTAAAATTGGCTACATTTTTAGTTAGAAAATGGGTTCTAAAAACTACATATTACAATTAAATTAGATTTTGAGGCTTCTCGTGGAACTCTTTCCATCTTATTAAACACAAAAAAACTTGATACGAAAGATCAATTTGATGAAATCCGGTATCATTTCTATCTTCATATTTATCATATCATATTGATATTGATATCACATCAATTTGATATGTACGAAACTTCAAATGTGTCTTTCCCGCTTCCACTTAAGTAGCTTTAGGCGCTATCTCGTTCTTTTCTCACTTTTTCGATTTAAGAGAACTTTCAAAGACCGATAAATCAATTATGATTGTGCGCTGCCAAAAACCCTCTTTGCGAAAGTGTTGAATAAGCTCGCGTTCTGCTTGACTTTGGGTTCCGGGCGCTCGAGGAAGTGCTCCCCCAGCCAGGCCAAATAGGAGTCCACGCGCGTGACCACCATGGGTCCCCGATCCGAGCCGCACTTGGGCTCCCCGAGCGAGACGATGCCCACCAGCTGGTTGCCGTCCATCACGGGGCCGCCGGAGTCGCCGAAGCAGCTGCCCTTGCGGGAGGCATCGCCGCCGGCGCACATCTGGCCCTCGGCCAGGTCCTCGTAGCGCTCCCGGCAGCTCTGGCGCGACCAGCCGTTCACCTGGGCCTTGATCTTCACCGGCGCCGTGTCCGTGGAGTCCTCGCTGGTGCGACCCCAGCCGGCGATGGTCAGGCTGTAGTTCACATAGCCGTCGCCGCGCAGCGGATAGAGGATGGAGGGCAGGCAGATGGGCTGGATGAACTCCGAGTAGGTGACCGCTCCCTTCAGGAACAGCAGGGCAATGTCATTGGAGTGCTTCTCCAGGGTCGTGCCCCTCGTCTCCGCGGGTCGGTACTTTTCGTGGACAATGACTCGTGCAATGGGAATGTCCTGGGAGTCCGTCAGCTGCTTGACATCCCAGACGCCCAGGCGAACCAGACGCAGCTCCTCCTCGTAGGGCTGCCGCGGCACACAGTGGGCGGCGGTCAGGACCCACTGGCTGCCCACCAGGGAGCCGCCGCACTTGGGCAGCAGCCGGTCGCCGTACAGCAGCATGGCCATCCAGGGGAACTCCCGCCGCTTGGTCACCTCCCCGTTCGAGATGTGCGGCTTCAGGTCGTGGCGACAGTAGTTGTCCACCGACTGCGGATACGCCGGCTGCTTCCTCAGGCAGCAGATCGTGTTGAAGCACTCGGAGGAGTCCTCCGCCTGCACGTAGCCCGGCTCCTCCAGGCAGTCCGCCAGCAGGCGACACTGGCCCGATCCTCGACAGCTGCCAAAGTGCAGCTTCGGCTCTGGAATAATAATATTTGTATTTATTTTGCATTATTATGTTGCGCAGAAAAAGAATGGACAAAAGATCAGATTGATATGTGCTGGTGAATTATATATATTTGAAGATCAAGTTAATCATTTCATTTTGATATCATCATCATATCATGCTTATCTTATTTCACATTATTTGTTAAAAAATGCTAAATTCTGTATTCTAAATGATATGACAATATGTCAAGTTGGTATCTTTGAATCATAAATTTGACATTAATCATATCGGATTTCTATTGATATGAAATAAGGTAGAAATGACCCTATTTCATATATTTATATTTATTTTGCATTATTATAATGTTACGCAGAAAAAGAATGGACAAAAGACCAGATCGGTATGTGCTGGGGAATTTTATATTTTTCGAAGATCAAGTTAATCATTTCATTTTGATATCATCATCATATCATGCTTATCTTATTTCACATTATTTGTTAAGAAAACGCTAAATTCTGTATTTTAAATGATATGATAAAATGTCAAGTTGATATGTTTGAATCATAAATTTGACATTAATCAAATCGGATTTTTATTGACATCAAATAAGGTAGAAATGACCTTGTTTCATATATTTATATTTATTTTGCATTATTATAATGTTACGCAGAAAAAGAATGGACAAAAGATCAGATCGATATGTGCTGGTGAATTATATATATTTGAAGATCAAGGTGATCATTTCATTTTGATATCATCATCATATCATGTTTATCTTATTTCACATTATTTGTTCAAAAAATACTAAATTCTATATTTTATTTGAAATGATAAAATGTCAAGTTGGTATGTTTGAATCATAAATTTGACATTAATCATATCGGATTTTTATTGATATAAAATAAGGTAGAAATTACCTTATTTCATATCGCACTGTTTTCTGTGTAGTTGTGTTTATGAAAGTGATTGCCGTTTTCTCGTCCGCCTGTTAAATTTAAAGTAAGTATAAAAACGCATGAGAATTCAGAGCTCAAAGCCTACTTTAAATTTAACATATAGACGAGAAAACGGTCCCAAGACTAACAAAGGAATTTAAAGAAATAATCTAATACATATACATATATAAAACTCTATTTAAAATATTTAGAAGTGTAGGTTTTGGCCAAGAACCGATTTCTAACACCAATCAGATCAAATATTAGTTCCACTTGCAATAACTACTGATATTATTTAATACAATTCCGTTAACAAAACAAAAAACCCATGACTAGTTTTTAAAAAATATCTTGGTTCTATCCGTACACACAATTATGACATGAAAACTTGATTTCAATTGTAAGACATTAGCATCGAGAACCAGTTTTTTGCATTTTCCGATATAATAATCAATAGTTTTCCTGAAAGATAAGCGCTAAAAGTGGTTTAAACTATCCAAATAACATTAGCATTATAATTTGTTTTCAGCACCATTCTTTTTTATTCGAAAAGTAATACAACTTACTTGCAAAACAGCTGGATATTAGCACCCCGCAAAGATACAGATACAATGCAATTGAAGATCGGAGAACCATGACTTTTAGTCTGAATCGATGCAGTGGCCTATCTAGAACTGATGCCATTCAGAAGCTAGCACACTACTTAAAGTGAAAGATCAGAAACGGAATCGGAATCGGAATCCGAGAGCCCCATAGCTTTGGATCTGAATCACCCAGCGGCGAGAGAAAAAGTGCATTACTTCTGGCTGAAAGGAATGGGATCGCCTACATTTCAAGTAAGTGCTAATGTGATTTCATATTTTCGTTTTGGATTTCGGAACTTTATAAATAACATACAAGTTTACGGTAAACGGTTCTTAAATCCCATAGTTAAATTGTATTCAGATCCGAAGGGTATTCGACTTTCGTATACTTTTCCCACTCGCCACTGAGAGCAGTTTTTCCATGTGCGAAATCCAAGCTCGCTCAGAACTTGAGTTCAGACCGGATTTTCTAGTGTCTCCGAAATTTTCAGATAGTGAGAACCATTTTCATTACAATCGTAGTGCTACCTGCAATGCTTCGGGGTTTCCCACGCCGCATATATTTTATTTGGGTTGTTTTGTCGTCTAAAAGGTGCCACAAAGACGGAGCTTTTAATATTTTACAACTATTCCATACGAAATTCAGAATATTTATCTTTTCTTTCAGTCGGTCTTTTTGCTGTGGGCCTTGATTTGTGAAAATTTCGATTGAAGAACCGAAAAAAAGGTTATTTTCGGGTTAAATTCGAATCCATATTTTCCATCTTAAAATATCAGTTTTTTTGCTGTAACAATGGAAATAATCATCCGAATATGAAGTGTCATACCTCATTGCACTCGTAATTTAATTCCCAATCGATTGGCATCCAAACCTAAAAATTTTAAATTTTTGACATTTTTTGCAAAAAATCGTGATGTAACCCCTTATCAAAAATGCGAAAATTGGATCAAAAAAAAATTCCCAGAAAGTAACGGGGATCGCTAGTTTAGGTTGTTAGCTGTTCGAAACAGTCGGTCTTTTAGCTGTGGGCCTTGAATTGTCCAAATTACGACTAAAAAACAAAAAAAAAACAATATTTTCGTCTAAAATTCGAATCCATATTTTCCATCTTAAAATATCAGTATTTGGCTGTAACAATGGAAATAATCATCCAAATATGAAGTGTCATACCTTGTTGAACTCGTAATTTAATTCCCAATCGATTGGCATTCAAACCTAGAAATTTTTAATTTTTATAATTTTTCGCAAAAAATCGTGATGTAACCCCTTATTAAAAATTGCGAAAATTGGATAAAAAAAAAATTTCCCAGAAAGTGATGGGGATCGTTAGTTAAGGTTGTTAGCTGCTCGAAACAGTCGGTCTTTTTGCTGTGGGCCTTGAATTGTCCAAGCTACGAATGAAAAACCGAAAAAAAAACAATATTTTCGTCTAAAATTCGAATCCATATTTTCCATTTTAAAATATCAGTATTTTGGCTGTAACAATGGAAATAATCATCCAAATATGAAGTGTCATATCTCGTTGAACTCGTAATTTAATTCCCAATCAATTGGCATTCAAACGTAGAAATTTTTAATTTTTGTAATTTTTTGCAAAAAATTGTTATCAATAATTCGAAAATCGGTCAAAAAATAAATTTTCCGGAAAGTGTTTGGGGCTTTAGGTGTTAGTTGCTAAAAAAAAAGTATTATTTTAGCTGTATACCTTATTCTAACAAAAACCCACTATGAAATGGCTTTACAAAATTACAAATTTGATCAAAAAATTAATTTTTATATTTATTTTCAGGATGGTGACTCCGCTAGGTCAGCGAAGACACACCCCCGCCATTTTATCGTAATCGCTTTTCGGTATTTTCCGTTATCGATAACACAGATGTGGCCATCGCCGCCTTGCCACCTCCAGCGAATTGACATTGAGTTGACTTTAGGTGCATTTTAACGACAATATATCTCGATTTACTCGCAAACAAGTGACCAGCCAGGCTTCGAAACCCGAACGGCAGCCAGGCGCCACTCCATCCTCCGAGTCCCGGAGAGAATGCGCTGTCCCCGCGGCGAACCCAACGCATTCTACGGGTTCTAGCGGCGCGAGGTGTTCCGGGGAGCTTGGGGCTTCCTCCTCCGCCACTCCGCCGAACCACAACAAAACGATCCGAAGCGATCCCACCGATCCCAACCGATCCGATCCGATCTGATCCGATCCGACATTATGTAAGTATAAAGCGTGCCCGCGTCGTCGGGGGTAAACAACAATCAATTATTCCGTTCTCGAGGAGTAGTAGTTCCTATAGAGTATAAAGGGTTTGGAATGGAAGCAACCATAACTGACCTTCCCAGAACCAAAATAGCCTGTAATAGCCGTCGTTGTAAACAAATGTCTTTGTATGTATGTTTATCAAAAAACCAAGAGAATCAAGATCATATTTGTATGCACATATGACATCTATAGTATATGGAATATGGTATATGTAGATCCTAAACAAACCTAATCCTAAATCATTAGTACAAGACAGTTTTGGTCTGGCAGAAACGATTTTAATAACATTTTATTGCAATTTTATACTTAAAAAATCCTTAACTCTTACAGAAACCATGTATGTACATATGACATCTATAGTATATGGAATATGGTATTTGTAGATCCTAAACAAACCTAAAACTAAATCATTAATACAAGAGAGTTTTGGTCTGGCAGAAACGATTATAATAACATTTTATTGCAATTTTATACTTACAAAATCCTTAACTCTTACAGAAACCATGCGTTCCCGCAGCAATTCGGGCGTCCGGCTGGACTACTACCAGCGCATCGTGCACCGCCTGATCCTGGCCCACCAGGAGCCGGTCACCGGCCTGTTTCCCGCCTCCAATGTGAACTCACACGCCTGGATCAGGGACAATGTGTACTGCATCCTGGCCGTTTGGGGCCTGTCCATGGCGTACAAGAAGATCGCCGACCAGGACGAGGATCGGGCCAAGTGCTATGAGCTGGAGCAGAGCTGTGTCAAGCTGATGCGCGGCCTGCTCATGGCCATGATGAACCAGAAGGACAAGGTGGAGAAGTTCAAGATGACCCAGAGTCCCTACGATTCGCTGCACGCCAAGTACTCGAGCAAGAACGGCCTGCCCGTCGTCGGCGATAATGAGTGGGGCCATCTGCAGATCGATGCCGTCTCCCTGTACCTGCTGATCCTGGCCCAGATGACGGCCTCCGGTCTGCAGATCGTCTTCTCCCTGGACGAGGTGTCGTTCATCCAGAATCTGGTCTTCTACATTGAGTCGGCCTACTCCATTCCTGACTACGGGATATGGGAGCGCGGCGACAAGACCAATCATGGTGAGTGAATGCTGCATTGTCACTTAAAAACACCACTTAAACATTAAATTTAATGTGCAAAAAGGTAAATCTAAGGAATATCTAATTTAATATAATATCTAATATCACCTGTTTTGGATAAAAAATATGCAAAAAAAATGAATTAGCAAGATACAAAAAAAACAGAAGGGCAATATTTTTGTTTACTATTTTTAAATGCATTTTTTACAAGTAATTCAAAAAAAAATATTATTTTTAAACATCCAAAAACTAAAATACAGCCAGAAAAGGTTAAATAAATAAAATCTTTATGGTTTTTATATTTAAATTTAATGTGCGAAAAAGCAAATCTAAGGAATATTTAATTTAATATAATCTAATATCTAAAATCAGCTGTTTTGGATAGCAAGATAAAAAAAACAGATGGGCAATATTTTTGTTTTCCATTTTTAAATGAATTTTTTACAAGTAATTCAAAAAACAGTTTTATTATTAAACAAAAACTAAAATACAGCCAGAAAAGGCTAAATAAATAAAATATTTGTGGTTTTTATATTTAACCTTGTAATTTACGATATGATCAGTCGATGATTGATGTGTTTCCGTTTTCCAGGTGAACCCGAGCTGAATGCCAGCTCCATTGGCATGGCCAAGGCGGCGCTGGAGGCCATGAACGAGCTGGATCTGTTCGGAGCGCGCGGCGGACCGGCCAGTGTGATCCATGTGCTGGCCGACGAGGCCCACAAATGCCAGGCGGTGCTCCAGTCGATGCTGCCCCGCGAGTCCAACAGCAAGGAGCTGGACTCGGGCCTGCTGTGCGTCATCGGCTTCCCGGCCTTTGCCGTCGACGATGCCCAGCTGATTCACAACACCAAGGATGCGATTCTCTCGCGACTGCAGGGCAAGTACGGCTGCAAGCGGTTCCTGCGCGACGGCTACCGCACGCCCAAGGAGGATCCCTCGAGGCTCTACTACGAACGCTGGGAGCTGCGCATGTTCGAGAACATCGAGTGCGAGTGGCCGCTCTTCTACTGCTACCTGATCCTCTTCCACGCCTTCCAGAGCGACAAGCGTGCGGTGGAGGAGTACGCCGGCCGGCTGGAGAAGATCATGGTGCGCTCGGAGGATGGCATTCTGCTCGTTCCGGAGAGCTATGCGGTGCCGCAGGATCTGGTGGGCTTCGAGTACCAGAAGCCGGGATCCCAGGCCCGCGAGGTGGTCGGTCGCTGCCCCTTCCTGTGGGGCCAGTCGCTGTTCATTCTCGGCAGGCTGCTGCAGGAGGTGAGCTTTATTCTCCTTCTGCCGAGGATAGATTTTCTTCTAAAGTTTACTTTTCCCCAGGGCTTCTTGGCCGTGGGCGAGCTGGATCCGCTGAATCGTCGCCTGGGCGCCCAAAAGAAGCCGGACGTGGTCGTCCAGGTGGTCATCATTGCCGAGGACAACGAGATCCGCGACAAGCTGGCCGAGCACGATCTGCATGTGCAGACGATCGCCGAGGTGGCTCCCATTGAGGTGCAGCCAGCCCGCGTTCTGAGCCACCTGTACACCTACCTCGGGCGCAACCGGAAGCTGGGATTGAGCGGCAGGAAGTCGCGCGACGTGGGCATCCTCAGCACCAGCAAGTTGTACTCGCTGAAGGATCGCATATTCGCTTTCACCCCGCAGGTGAGTGAGAATCGAATCGAGTCCAGTTAGCCCTGTCGGAGGATTATCCAAGAAACCCGGCCACCTTCTCCCAGTCTACCGAAAGTTCCCACTTGCCCATTGCTCTGTTTATACACTTTCTATTGTATTTTTGGCCAGGGATGCAAACCGATTTACATACATTTTGTTTTATATGCAGAAAATTGCATTATTTAAATGATACAACATTTTTCACACTAAATTCTAATATGAATGGGATTAAAAATGGCTTATTAAACCATTATTACTTTAAAGTTTTATTGTAGATGAATAATTTGATTTAATTTAAATAATATTTTACATTTCTAGTGTAAATAATTAATATGAATGCGATTAAAAATGGCTTATTGAACCATTATTATTTTAAAGTTTTATTGTAGATAAATAATTTGATTCAATTTAAATAATATTTTACATTTCTAGTGTAAATAATTAATTTTATTTAATTTACTGTATTAATATATTTTTATTAAAAACTTCACTTATCTTTTTTTTAAATAATGCGTATTTTAAATAGTTCGAATAATTCAAAGTTTTTCCAATGCTTTTATTAAGTTGAATAATTGAAATAATAATGTTTATTTAAATTGAAACATGTGATATTATCTTAAGATCGGTTTGCATCCCTGTTCTTGACGATTGACTTATGATTTCTACCGTTTATCACGCATCAGTTCGCCGACCTGTCGCGCTTCTATATCGCCTCCGATAACGAACTCATGATCGACATCCTCAAGGGCGAGATAAATTTCCTCAAGTCCGCTTGGGATCTGCTGGGTCGTCCGCTGGTCACCCTGGTGCTGAAGCGCATCCACCTAGGTCGGTCAACGGAGAGGGAGAGAGTCGAACACGTTTATTCACTCCATGTCTTCTTTTTTATTTTTATTTTCATTTTTGTTTTTATTTTCCTAATCTAATGTTTATTGTGCGCGGTTTTTTTATGCTCCCACCCCCGACTGTTTTCCCCATATCTTTTGTGAATTGCTCTGTTGAATTGATTAATTTGCAAGGGTTTGCTTTTGGTTTTGGTATTGTTTATCAATTAATTGACACGCACACTCGAACCACACAAATGCACACACACACAATTGGCTCGTTAACTCTATTAGAATCGAATGGAATCAGTTGCTCAAGGTCCGTTAATTAAGCTTGGTTTTCCCAAAATAAATTCCAAAATATATATATTTATATTTATTCCAAACATTGAGCAGCTGGTTCTGAACTTTAGATAATTTTATATGAGCTTTTTAGTTGCTTTTTGCTTTTAGATAACTTTAGTTTTGGTTATGGTAATACCCACACTTGATCTTATATCACACACACACTTTCTACCTTATATACTTTATACATAGAGTTGCGGTTAAAATATTAGTATGGAAAAATATTAAAAATAAATAACTTTCAAAATAATAAATACTTTCAAAACAAATTCATTTTAAATTCATTATAAAATACGAGTGAAGAAGATTTTAAAAGAATATTTCTATAATATTATTATTATTAATGTTTTAACCGCAAATTGATTATTTTTTAGTTTTATGTACCTTTAGTTTAGTTCTTTTATTTCTCAACGCTCTGCTCTGGACTTTTCTGAACTTTTATACCCTTTTCCCCATAATTTCCATTCCAATGACCCAAAACCCTTGAAAATTGGCCAATAAGATATCGAAAAAAAGAAGAACAAAAACCTAAATCAAAATCAAATCCTTTTTCTTGTTTATTTTATCCCAAATAAAAATAATAAATATATACACAACAACTGCAACTACAACAACAACAACTACACTTACACAGCATATCGACTATGAAGAATATTATACAACACGCGACCCCGATTTGCTTGCCAGCAATTTTACCACAAATTTAGCATTCTTGACCAACAATTGGCGTCACATGTTGGGCAGGCCGACAATCACACTAATGGCAACCCACTATATGCTAGGTAACTACCCGAAAATGAAAAAATTATAAAGCAAAATACCCACCCAGCTCGATTCTGCATTGCCACCTCGATTCCAAACCCAAATCCAATTCCAAATCCGATTCCCACCCTGCACCCAATGGCAAAACACACTTGATTCCAAGAACCACTGCATATATGCAAAATACTATATACTCTATACTACACACAAAAGCCAACAACCAATTGATATAACTAAATGCAAACGATCTGTGATCTATGATCTATGATCTATATGATCTATGATCTATATGATCTATGATCTATGATCTATGATCTATGATCTATGATCTATGATCTATGATCTATGATTTATGATATATGATCTATACAATCTATGATCTATATGATCTATGATCTATATGATCTATGATCTATATGATCTATGATCTATATGATCTATGATCTATATGATCTATGATCTATATGATCTATGATCTATATGATATATGATCTAAATGATCTATGATCTATATGATCTATGATCTATATGATCTATATGATCTATGATCTGTAAACTATGATCCTATAATTTGTGACCCCTGCTTGTGTCTGCTTAGTAAATGGCCTAATTGCTTCTGCTCTTTCTATTTCCTCTACCTTTGAACCCAAATTCGTATCCCTTCTACTTGTTGTGATCCTGATATGCACCTGTATCTGCAAAATGTATTTATAGGAAATAAAACTCAAAGTTTTTGATATATTTTTGTGAAATATAGAAGTTAATAAGTAATATGAATAATTTTATTCAATATTAAAATGAGAATTCAAAATTTAATTTTTATATTACGTCACAGAAAAAGATTCTTTCCTCCTTCTTCAAGATATAGATAGTCTATAGAAAAGGTAAATTTTTCGTGCTTTCCTTGGATATTTGGACTTCTTAACTATCATTTACATGTTCATATCCCAAAAATTGTGCCACAAGACTCTTAAAATCAAACGTTGGGTATTCAAAAGTTGACTTCAGAGAAAGACACGCTTGTATTAAACAAAAGCTTCTTATGAGTAAATAACCAATTGCTACACAACAAATGTGATTGAAAATAACCAAGTATATTTGCTAATCTGTTGCTATTTCCCCACTGCATTTGGCATTTGCACCTAAATCTAAGCACTGACTAAATGCCGATGGTGCTGGAATCCTGTGCTCATTACAATTCGGTTACTGTTGTATTTTGTGTGACTAACCCGTAGTTTTTAAGCGGCGCTACTAACCCAACCCACCACCCAGCATCCCAGCCAAATCATCAGATCCACATACTCATTGCTCTGAACCGAATATAAGTACGATTTTGCTAACGATATCCCTTCGGATGCGGTGCGGAATCCACAGATCAGGACAAGATTCCGCTGGCCATGATCCAGACGATGCGCAAACTGAAGTCGGGCTACATCAACGGGACGCGCGTGATGCTGGGCAGCCTGAAGGACTTCCTCAACACCTCGGCCATCACGGACCTGAGCTTCCTGGGCAGCACGGAGGATGGCTATCCGGATCGCCTGCATCCGGATGTGCAGACGTACCTCGATGAGCACCTGCTGCGCTCGTTCAGCAACCGCAGCACCATGAATCTGCGAGGCGGACAGCTGCGTCCGCGGACCCTGAGGCGCCGCATGTCCTGCAAGGGAGCGATCAAGAAGACGCGCTCCATAAATGTGGATTGTAAGTTGTAGCTTTCCGATCAAATGTACCCAGAACAAAAATTGATATGAAATAGAGGCAATTCTACGTTATTAATGTCAAATTTATGTTTCAAACATATCAACTTGATATTTTATCATTGCATAAAAGTTATAAAAATACTGTTTAAAGTACCAAATGTAGTATTTTTTAAAATTTATATGAAATAGTCATTTCTACCTTATTAATGTCAAATTTATGATTCAAGCATATCAAGTTTATATTTTATCATTTCATAAAAGTTATAAAAATGCTGTTTAAAATACCAAATTTTAAAAATTGATATGAAATAGTCTTTTCTACCTTATTAATGTGAAATTTATGATTCAATCATCTCAACTTGATATTTTATTCATTCATAAAAGTTATAAAAATACTGTTTAAAATACCAAATGTAGTATTTTTTAAACAAATATCAATATGATTGAGTAACATGATCTTTAAAAAATATTAAATTAACCAGCACATATCAATCTGATATTATTCCCTAATATTAATGCCTTTCTTTCTCCCCTTTTAGCCGACAACCTGGGCATGGAGGGACCTTCTCCGCTCACCGAACGTCGCCTCTCCTCGATTGTGCCGCCTCCCTGGCTGCAGGCCAACAAGCAGAGCCACGTCAGCGTCTTCGCCACCACCCCCGAGGAGGGACCCACCAGCTCGCCCCTGCATCTGGGCAATGAGCTGTCCGTCCGCGAGAACATCTATCCGGTGGATCCGCACCACAGCCGCTCGGCGATCGACAGACGCAGCGAGTTTGTGCGCCAGCAAGAGAGTTAGTCTGCCATTTTGATCGTTACTTTTAAAGCAAACTTCTTTGACCTGCTGAAGGGATCTTTATATCTTACTAATTGCCTACAGATTACAAATTCATTTTTAGTTTTGCATTATCAAATTAATTTTATAAGTTATCCATGTAAAGGTATATCCTATTTTAATAATAGGTTGACTTAGAAAAACCCAAATTCGGAAATAATTCAAAGAATTGGTTAATAATTTTATATAATTTAAATAGTTCACCTTCAGCACGTCCGAATAATTTTGACTTGTACTTTCTTTTCTTTGATACTTCCCTTTATTTTATATACTTTTGTTAATTTGTCTTTCTGGTTTCTTGCCTTCTGTTTTCATTCATTTATTACGTATAATTTCGATTGGCCCACCTTCGTTCCGAAATGCGATTTTGATAGTAACAGTGCCCAAAATTCTCATACAACGCCATCGTGCCGAAACCAATTTCGCGGACACAGAGGTCGAGGAGCTGATTGCGATGCTGCGCGAAACGGAGAATCTCGAGGAGCAGGGCGACATTCTGCAGTACCTGGTGGACACCCAGGGCCTGGACTTCAACACAGGTGAGTCTGGAAGAATAACTAATTGCACAATATTCTACGTTCAACTAGGTTTTGGGTTTAATAGCAGCTTAATGCTTTTCGTTTGGAGGTTTCTATTTTTACAACGGGTTGAGAGAACACCCGGGCGAAAATGTACATTATACACACACACACACCTTCTATAAACAAAATACACAGCAACAAAAACCCATGCACCTGCGAATAATACACGCCAATACACGCTCACACTTTTTGTAGGCTTCAAATTTTGAGTAAACTTATAGGAAAAGTTAAGCAAACTTATGATTTTATTAAATAGGTAATATGAGGATGAATAAATTATTTTCAAAGGGGGGAGAAAGCTATGTATTATAATTTTTATATTGGCAAAAGATCAGTTTGATATGAGCAGGTCAATTTTATATTTCTGAAAAATCCAGTTATGCATATCATTTTCATATGAATAAGGATTATATTTATCTTATTTTACATTATTTGTTCAAATAAATACCAAATTTGGTATTTTAAAATAGTATTTTTATAACTTTTATGAAATAACTGATATGATAAAATATCTCATTGATATGTTTTGATCATAAATTTGACATGGCTTTTTATGGACATGAAATCAAGGTAGAAATTACCCCTATCTCAAATCAATAGTATAGTTGGGCTTCCTTGAAAGAGACCCAAACCTCAGCATTGAACCATTTCTTTTGCATATCCTGTTCTCATTCCGTTGTTTTACCACGTACTCCTGTCGTTTTGTCCCGTTCCTCGTACTTCGTCCTCCGTAATCGTATCGTACGGCGTTTGAACAGCTGGCCTGGGATTCAAGAATAAATCGGATGACAATGCGACCCCAAATGGCAATGGTGCAGCCGCCGGTAAGTCCGTCGATCCGTCGATCCGTCTTGTGTTGATTGTTGTTGTTGTGCGGGCTTCTGTAAACGTACATACATACACACCTACACACATCCATTTAACCATTGGAAATCCCCGGCTTTCTATATCCCATATCCTCTACTCCTCTACATTTACTCTCCCTCCGATTGGCCAAGAATTCGATTCGTATTATATCTACATTTATGGTTTCCATCCTATATTCCATTTCCTTGTTTGGTGTATCTTTGGTGTGATTTAAGCTTTCTTTGGAAATACTTTCATATGCACGTACCATCTGAAACGCATCATTGCTTTGCTTTGGGTTTTGCTTTTGTTTAAGATCATATCATTCTCAAGATCATTTGTTCTTTATTCAAGATCATATAATCAAGATGTTGCCTCGAGAAAAACAACAAAAATTCTTATTTTTTAATAGTTTTTTTTACATTTTACATTTACATACCTATAAATAGCTTCTTAATATTTGATATTTTCGATATTTCGACAATATGATTCGATAATATCGATGTTTTGAACGAAAAACACTAATTAATTATCGAGAAATAGCAAACTGTCGATAATTTTTCAAAAATTAAAGTTAAAAATATACAGAATTTGATTGAACTAAGGGAAGTTATCGCTGGTTATACATTTGATACCATTTATGCGTTATAAACTAAGTATATCATCGAATAAAACGGCTTTGCTTTAAGTTATGTCTTAATTAGCATTATTAACCTTATTTTTTTGGCCATGTTTTCCAAACGTAATCTAATTCTTTAACATTTTATTTTACTTTCTTCGCCCGACTACGCCACGCATTTAACCCCCCATGCCAAACACACACACACACACATGCGCTCACCATTCTTCACATTAACCCCGAAAAATGCAACGAATTTTGAACCAAAACCGAAACCGAAACCATAATCCAATCCTAACCCAACTAACCCCATAATGAAAATCGAAAACCGAAAATCGAAAACCTCAAACAAAAGAGCTCGAGCAAGCGTTTGTGGATGAGGTGGTGCTGGAACTGGCTGGTGGTGGTGCAGGTGGTGCCGCAGGAGGCGGAGGAGCAGGTGAAGGGTCTAAAAAGAGCCCCACGATTGTGCTGCCCACGGTGATCATCGATGCTGCAACAATTTCAGCCTCAGTCGCCGCCACTAGCACCGAACCGGATCATAATAATCCAGCCAGCAACAGCAATAGCAACAATAGCAGCAGCAGCAGCAACACCACCCACAACAACAGCAACAACAACAACATGAGCCCACATGAGAATAACAACAACGATTCTTCCCAATCCGAAGGAATGCTGGAGGAGGGACGCGTGGTGACCGTGCGGGATCTGTTGAAGGGACTCTACGAGAAGGCCTGCCAGCAGAAGCTCTGGGGACTCGTTCGTCACACGGCCGGAATGCTGGGCAAACGGGTGGAGGATCTGGCCAAGGCGGTGACCGATCTGCTGGTGCGCCAGAAGCAGGTCACCGTGGGAATGCCGCCGAACAATGAGCACACCATCACGGCGCCGCTGCCGGAAGTCGAGCTTCGTCAGCTCATCCATGATGTATGTTTAGATTAGCCTACATGATATTTATAAATAATTATTTTATTATATGTGTAATACAAACCCAGGCCTATGGCGACGATGAGAGCACCGCCATGCTCACCCAGGAGCTGATGGTCTACCTGGCCATGTTCATTCGCACCGAGCCGCAGCTGTTCCACGAGATGCTGCGCCTGCGCGTCGGCCTGATCATCCAGGTGATGGCCAAGGAGCTGTCCCGCACCCTCAACTGCGACGGCGAGGCGGCGTCGGAGCATTTACTTAACCTCTCGCCCTTCGAGATGAAGAATCTCCTCTACCACATACTCAGCGGCAAGGAGTTTGCAGTCAGCAGTGGTAAGTTTGGATAATCTATCTATCATCTAGTTAATATACAGAAAACAATTGAAAGGAATTTAAAGAAAGATCATTTTGATATGTGCAACTAACTTACATATTTGAATGACAATCGATAGGGAATTTAATTACGAGCTCAAAAAGGTATGGCACTTAATATTCTGACCGTTTTTTCTCATTTTACGCCAAAAATACTGATATTTTTGGCCAAAAAACACGATTATGATTTTTTACGTTTTTTATAAGGGGTAGGGTCACAATTTTTTACAAAAAATTCAAAACAGTTAAAACTTACATATTTGAATGCCAATCGATAGGGAATTTAATTACGAGCTCAAAAAGGTATGACACTCAATATTCTGACCGTTTTTTCTAATTTTACGCAAAAAATACTGATATTTTTGGGCAAAAAACACGATTATGATTTTTTACGTTTTTTATAAGGGGTAGGGTCACAATTTTTTACAAAAAATTCAAAACAGTTAAAATTTCCATATTTGAATGCCAATCGATAGGGAATTTAACTACGAGCTCAAAAAGGTATGTCATTTAATATTCTGACCGTTTTTTCTCATTTTACGCAAAAAATACTGATATTTTTGGGCAAAAAACACGATTATGATTTTTTACGTTTTTTATAAGGGGTAGGGTCACAATTTTTTACAAAAAATTCAAAACAGTTAAAAGTTACATATTTGAATGCCAATCGATAGGGAATTTAATTACGAGCTCAAAAAGGTATGACACTTAATATTCTGACCGCTTTTTCTCATTTTACGCCAAAAATACTGATATTTTTGTGCCAAAAAACACGATTATGATTTTTTACGTTTTTTATAAGGGGTAGGGTCACAATTTTTTACAAAAAATTCAAAACAGTTAAAAGTTACATATTTGAATGCCAATCGATAGGGAATTTAACTACGAGCTCAAAAAGGTATGGCATTTAATATTCTGACCGTTTTTTCTCATTTTACGCCAAAAATACTGATATTTTTGGGCAAAAAACACGATTATGATTTTTTACAAGGGGTAGGGTCACAATTTTTTACAAAAAATTCAAAACAGTTAAAAGTTACATATTTGAATGCCAATCGATAGGGAATTTAATTACGAGCTCAAAAAGGTATGACACTTAATATTCTGACCGCTTTTTCTCATTTTACGCCAAAAATACTGATATTTTTGTGCCAAAAAACACGATTATGATTTTTTGCCTTTTTTATAAGGGGTAGGGTCACAATTTTTTACAAAAAATTCAAAACAGTTAAAAGTTACATATTTGAATGCCAATCGATAGGGAATTTAATTACGAGCTCAAAAAGGTATTACACTTAATATTCTGACCGCTTTTTCTCATTTTACGCCAAAAATACTGATATTTTTGGGCAAAAAACACGATTATGATTTTTTACGTTTTTTATAAGGGGTAGGGTCACAATTTTTTACAAAAAATTTAAAACAGTTAAAAGTTACATATTTGAATGCCAATCGATAGGAAATTTAATTACGAGCTCAAAAAGGTATGACATTTAATATTCTGACCGTTTTTTGTTATCATTTTACGCCAAAAATACTTCTATTTTTGTGCAAAAAAGAAATTTAGATTGTCATACCTTTCTGAGCTCGTTATTAAATTTCTAATTGATTGGCATTTAAACCTGGACATTTTATTATTATTAATTTAATTATAAATTTGAAATTAATCATATCGGCTTATTATTGATATGAAATAAGATCAAATTTACCCCTATCTCCCATCGATTTCGTTGTCTGTGTATCACATTAAATATACAAAATCCCTTTTTGCAGTGGCCCGCGGCAATCTGTCCATCGTCAGCTGCAAGAGCAGCCGCGTCAGCAAGAAGAGCCAAATCGGTCTGGGCGATCCGGAGGGCGAGGACGCCCTGATAGCCACCATTGACGACCGGCAGGGGCAGTGGCTGCGTCGAAGGCGGCTGGATGGGGCCCTGAACCGGGTGCCGCGCGACTTCTATTCGCGCGTTTGGACCGTTCTGGAGAAGTGCCAGGGCCTGGCCATCGAGGGCCGCGTCCTCCAGCAGAGCCTCACCCAGGAGATGACGCCGGGCGAACTGAAGTTCGCCCTCGAAGTGGAGACGGCCCTCAACCAGATACCGCAGCCCGAGTACCGGCAGCTGGTGGTGGAGGCCCTGATGGTGCTCACCCTGGTCACCGAGCACAACATGGTGCCCACTCTGGGCGGCATCATCTACGTGGAGCACCTGGTGCACAAGGCCAACCAGCTGTTCCTCGAGGATCAGCGCAAGGTGCAGGGCGATGCGACGCTCTGCTGCGCCAAGATCAAGGACGGCAAGGAGCAGCAGCAGGCCGCCTCCGGGATGCTGTTGTGCGGCGGCGCCGCCTACATATGCCAGCACCTCTACGACAGGTGAGGATCGGATCGCTGAATGGGATCACTGGTAATCTGACCCTCTATTCATTGCAGTGCTCCCAGCGGCAGCTACGGAACCATGACCTACATGTCCCGGGCGGTGGCCCTGGTGCTGGACTGTGTGCCCAAGCACGGCGAGATGGAGTGCGCCATCTCCTGAAGCGGGCCACCACTTAATATAATGCCAAAATCTCTAGCTCTGGGTACGTCCGTTCCCGTTCTCGCTCACTCGCACTTTAGCCCCTTCTCTCTCTCTCTCTCTCTCTCTCGTTCGATCCTGCCCTGCTTTTTTGTTTTTCCGACCCTCTGACCCAATATGTATATATATTTTTTGACCCGAAAACGTGTTTGTTCTGACCGAAGACGAAGAAAGAATTAAGAAGCCAATCGAATGGTATTAGCCCACGTATGTGTGTGTGTTGACCCTTTTGGAAGGATACTCCAAAACTCCCCCCAAAAACCGATCCCAAACCCAATCCCAAACCATTTAGACCGCCAACTAGCACTGCTTGATACAGATTTGTTTTTTGTACTAGCGGACGACACTTGATTGTTTTAACTTTTATATTTTTAACTGACCCTATTTTATATTATACGTTTGAATTGTAAAGTTGAACACGCAGCAAGATTCACAATAAAAATGTGTTTGCAATGTTCGTCGAATGTTTAAATGGGTAAAAATAAAAAGCTTTCCATGGTTTGTGTCTTGGGTGAGCTTTTTATGTGGTTTGTGTATTGGGTGAGCTTTTATGAGGTTTGTACATTGGGTGAGCTTTTGTTAGATGGTTAGTGTATTGGGTGAGCTTGTGTTAGATGGTTGGTGTATTGGGTGAGCTTTTGTTAGATGGTTGGTGTATTGGGTAAGCTTTTTAATGGTTGGTGTATTGGGTAAGGAGGGTGAAAAATCTTTGGTCAAGATAGCGTCACAAACTACCTCAATTTTAAATTTTGCTGAAAAACCTGAGTCAAGATAGCGTCACATACTACCTCAATTTTATGGACAAAAATGGCCAACAAATTGAGGTAGTATGTGACGCTATCTTGACCCAGGTTTTTCAGCAAAATTTAAAATTGAGGTAGTTTGTGACGCTATCTTGACCAAAGATTTTAGAAAAACTTAAAATTGAGGTAGTATGTGACGCTATCTTGACCAAAGCTTTTGGAAGCAACTTTGCCAATTGCTCTCAAACTGTAAACAACTTAGCGTTTACCAATTGCTCTCAAACTGTAAACAACTTAGCGTTTACCAATTGCTCTCAAACTGTACCGGGTAAACAACATCGCATTAACCAATTGTTCTCAAACTGTAACCGGTTAAACAGTTTGGAGTTAACCAATTGCTCTCAAACTGTAGCTGTTTCACAAACCTTACCCAATACACAAACCAACAGTGGTTCTCAAACTGTACCGTATCATTTAGCAATGACTCTAAAACTGTAGCCGTTTCACACGGCCTAAAAGTATGCCGCGAAATAATTAAAATGAATGGCCAAGCTATTCAAGTAAAATAACAGTATTTTGGCTGTAAAAGTGAGAATAATCATCTAAATATGGAATGCCGTACCTCGTTGAACTCGTGATTTAATTCCCAATCGATTGGCATTCAAACCTAGAAATTTTTAATTTTTATCATTTTTCGCAAAAAATCGTGATGTAACCCCTTATCAAAAAAGTGAAAATGTCTCAAAAAATTAATTTTTACTTAAGTGATGGGGATCGTTAGATTAGGTTGTTAGCTGTTCAAAACAGTCGGTGCTTTTTCCGTGGGCCTTGATTTGTCTAAATTACGACTGAAAAACTACAATAAATGTTTATTTTTGTCTAAAATTCAAATCCATATTTCCACCGAAAAACATCAGTATTTTGGCCACTTCCGCAATTTTTTCCCACATTGAATTTATCAAACGGTTTAAGCGTAACATGAAGATAAGAAAGCGGGTTTACGAGATGTGTGTTGGATTTGGCCGTATTTGTTGCGCTCCTCTTGCTCCATGCTGTTGTTTTTGTTTTAATCTCAGGACACAAAAGTTACGCTAGTTTATGAAAAAGTCTTTGGCTGTCAAGCTGTCCAATTTTTAGATATAGTTGTACGCTTCCTCGGTAGCCCCTCAACTTCCCCTCTTATGTCTGCTTCCTTCACCCTGTGCTGTTGTTACTGTCGAGTTTTGTACTTTGCTCTTCTTAGTTTCCTTGTCCTCATTTTCTTAAGAAAGGACGGTGTAGTCTGGACTCTCGACTATAAGATACCCATTACTTTGTACTAAAGATGTTGAATACCTAGGAGACAAAAAAGATTTATCATGAGTAGTCAAATACTTTTTTTCATTTTTTAAAAACATAATTACCTTAGTATTTAGTATTTTCCATGGAACTCTAGATCTAGATTTTCAACTGGACATTGTTATATCGACAGCATTAAAAGCTGCTCAATTTTCTACAAATACAACATGGTCTCTTGCCTCGCAAGTAAAAGGTATAATAAAAAACTTTCGGCAACATTTTGCAATGTTTCACAAAAAAAGTGTTGCCTGCTTTCGGGCATGTGCTGCACACACACACACACACACACACACAGACATTGGCTTGTTTAAAAGTTGATTTCAATATAAGTTTTATGTCTCGTAATATTGAAAAGGGCGACACTGCCCTGACGGGCATTAACTTTTAAATTTTCTATCATGAATCGAAGTGCTTCGATTAAACGAACAGCTGACTACATACACTCGAAAAAATAACTTACTCTTAAAGTACATACAATTAGTTTTTAATTTTAGCTTATTCCTAATGAACCAAGTAAGTTCAAGTAAAACATTTAATTCGTTGGATTCGTTTTATTCATAGTTTATTTCAATATTTTATATGTTAGGCAAATTATGCAAAATTATAAAAAACGTATATATAAGAACCCTTCTATCAATTACAATTAGATTACAATTTTTAATTATAATTGTTTTGATTTTGAGCTAAATTGAACAATTTGTTCGCAACGTCATTTTTATGGTTTTAATGGTTTTAGAAATGTTTTGCGCTTGCGAGATATTTATTACAATTATGTTGCGCTTGTCCAAATTGTAAAGAAAATTCTACAAATAATTACTGTGTAAAAACGCTGAATACAAAAAAAAACCAGCACAATAAAATAAACGTAAGGTAACTTATTATTTATGTAATACTTTTGCTTACTTTAATTTAAAACCAAGTATGGATTGGGTGCATTTATTCTGTTGATTTTGTTTATGAAATCATTGCACCCCAAGTCGAGTCGAATAATGTTTTTTTCTAGGGGCAAGTATGGGGCTGAACTTTACACGTCTCATCTATTATAATAATTATTAAACTCTCAGATCATTATTCGTTTTCCCTTTCCTGTTGCTCTCTTTTCACACTTATCAAATAAAGTAGTTTGGCAGTGCCTGAAAGTGCATTTTTATTAAATAAAAATGCATCCAGATGCATAGATCGCCTGTGTGGTGCAGGAAATTAAAAGTACAATTAACATAAATAATATAAAAAAATGATGGTATATAGTTTGTTTGATTGGTAGGGTATGGTAAGGTTTTGGTAGGTGAATCATCTGATATCTGATCTTTAACTACTGAGGGTAGCTAATAGCTAGCATGCTGAACTATCATTTCATTTCACTTAACGATATCTTGTTGTTGTCTTTAATCTTTAATGGTCTATATTCGTTATCATGTATTTAGAATGATTGCTGCTAAATGCCTTGTGTATATATATTTTGGATATTAAATGAGTCGTGTGAAGGGGTGAGGGTAATTTCAAGGTGTATTCTCAGACATACATACATATATGGCTTTATAACTTTTCTTTTTCTGTTCTTCTCTGCTGTATTTAATTTGTGTGCTTAATGCCTAGAATGTCATACGTAAGTCCATGTACATACAGATTTATTTAATATATATTCTTTTATAACTAGTACAATCGGTATTATAGCTGCACTTATGCTGCCGCCTGCTGCCTTCTTTCTAGACTATATGTATACATAGAAGTTTCAATTCATTGTTTTAATTGCGAATGCAAACTCTTTATCTTTATCTGTATCTTTATCTGTATCTTTATCTGTATCCTACCGCTCTAATGCACTTAACAAACTTACCCGCTATCAAATATACTTTCGTGTAGTTTATTTCCCGATTCGTGGTGGCTTCCGTAAAACAAAAAAAAAAAAAATTAAGGATGTATTTTGTGGTTGTCCTTACGCTAAGTATATATATATATATCATTAATATATAGCTTAATGCGATTAACTTGTATGCATTTGACATTTACAATTTTATAAAATTTGCAAAATTTTGAAAAATTTGTGTTTTTTTTCGTATTTTTCGTATTTTTTTATTTTTGCGCTAAAATAAACTGTCGTTGATTTGAAAATGGATTCTTGTATATATTACTTTTTCATTATAGGATACTTTTTGTTTATATTTTCTTTAAAATTGCGTGTATATATATGTCTCTCTATATACGAATAATGCATTTTGTACCAAACTAACTATAGTCTACACAAAAAAAGGTGGTTTATTAAAATTGGGTGTTTTTACGTATTTCCGCAAATACGAATTTGGGATTAGAGATGGTTGTTCTACTCTCTTCTGTCTGAAGACTACAATATATATGTATATATATACCTATATATTTCTGGTTTTCAGTTATGTTGCAGTGTTGCATGTTCATCGATTTAATTACTAAAACCTACATCAGTCGTTTGGCACACAAGTCACGCAGGGAACAGAACAGAACAGAATCCTTCCTCTTCTGGCGGCTATATTTCCTCCATCGCCTCACGCAATAAAGTTACCAGCTTCAGTTTATAGCGGGGACTCCATTGGATCCGTTCCTCCTCCATCATCCAAATCCAACTCCAAATCCTAATCCAAACTAGGTGCCAAACTAGACCTCGGTGCCATCCTCGCCCTCGTCATCGAAGAGCTGGCTGGTGCTGCCCTGACCGCTGCGCGTCGTCGTCACGGACATCTTCTTCTTGGGCTTCGGCGGCGGTCGCGGTGGGATCTTGGCCAGCTTCGGTGAGTCGCCGCCGGCATGGCTGGGCGATCCAGCCGACGGTACGGGTGATATATAGGCCAGTCCTGCGCCGCTGATACTCGAGCCGGGCAGTATCGTGATCCCCTGGTGCCGCACTCCGTACAGCGGCTCCGTGTCCAAGGAGCTTAGCCTTTGCTGCTGCTGTTGCAGCTGCTGTTGCTGCTGTTGCAACTGCTGCTGCTGTTGCAACTGCTGCTGCTGCTGTATTAGCTCGTGTATGGGCTCGTATATCTTGCTGGCATTGGCCGCATTGTTCGCCGAGTTCACCGACGTCAGGCTGGGCGTGGCCGGTAGCGGACGATCCCGCATCGAGTACTGCTGGCTAGATGCTCCTGCTCCTGCTCCACCTCCTCCTCCTCCGCCACCGGCGATCTTGTTTAGATTCAATGTTGAATTACCGCCGGCTGTGGTGCGCAGCCCCAGATTGTCGTAAACGGGCTCCGCCTGCAGTTCCGCCGTGGTGGCTGTGCCCGTCTCGCTGGGATTCGGCGAGGTGGGGCTCTGGAACTCGCTCAGCTGGATGGCTCCACCGCCGGCTGCTCCACCCGAGGTGCTGGGCGCCCAGCTGGGGGCTCGCGGCTTGCGCGGAATGGTCATGTAGCCCTGTTTCATCACCACGCCCGTGGCCGGCGAGTAAACGACGGGGGCGGGCAAAAAGGGCGATGTGTTGGCCAGCGGATGCTGCTGCTGCTGGAGGAGATGCTGCTGCTGCTGCTGATGATGATTTAGATGCTGGCGACTACTGTTGGCGGTGGCAATTAAAGCCAGGTTGCGGGACTTGGGGTGCTGCAGCGTCATGAAGCCATTGTGCTGCGGAGCTGCCAGCGTCTTGGTGCCGTAGATCCCGTGCGGCGTCATGTGCGTGTAGACGGGACTCGTCAGCGAGGGCGGCGAGCGAATGCCGTAGATCACCTGGTCGGGGATGTTCGACTGCGAGGACTGCATCGAGGGCGAGGTGGGCGGCACGCGGGCGGGGAAGGCCAGCAGGTCGGGCGGCAGGCTGTTGGCGTAGGCGTCGTCCACGTAGGTGTGTCGCGATCGGGGCGTGGTCGTCGTGTCCGACAGAGCCACCGAGTGGGCTTCTTCGTCCCGCGAGTGGTTGGCCACTGGAATGATGGGAAGGAGTAGATTTTATTGTAATAATATATAATAGAAGGTTGGACCAAATTTTTACAATTTGCCAATCGATTGGGAATTTGATAACGAGTTCAATAAGGTAGGACACACCATATTTGGATAATTATTTTTATTTTTATGACCAAAATACTATTTTTTTGGGTGGAAAATCAGGATTATGATTTTTGGTAAAAATTTGACATTTTTCTTATTCGATTTTTGGTTGTAACTTGGACAAAAATGGTCCCAAATCAAAAAGGCGTACTGTTTTGAGCAGATAACAACCTTATAATTAATATTAGTAAACTTTCCGTCTGATTTAAAAAAATAAATATTTGTCCCAATTTTCACTTTTTTGATAAGGGGTACCATCATGATTTTTTGCAAAAAATGGCAAAATTAAAAAATTTCCAGGTTTAAATGCCAATCGATTGGGAATTTAATAACGAGTTCAACAAGGTAGGACACTCCATATTCTGATCATTATTTCCGATTTTATGACCAAAATACTAATTCTTTTTGAGTGGAACAAGGGGTACCATCATGATTTTTTTCAAAAAATGGCAAAATTTAAAAATTTCCAGATTTTAATGCCAATCGATTGGGAATTTAATAACGAGTTCAACAAGGTACGACACTCCATATTTGGATCATTATTTCCGATTTTATGAACAAAATACTATTTTTTTGGGTGGAAAATCAGGATTTGGATTTTTGTTACAAATTTGAATTGTTCTTTGATCGAATTTTTGCTGTAACTTGGACAAAAATGGTCCCAATTCAAAAATGCGTACTGATTTGAGCAGCTAACAACCTAATAATTAATATCAGTTCACTTTTCGTCTGATTTAAAAAAATTCATTTTTGACCTAATTTTCACATTTTTGGTAAGGGGTACGTACCATCATGATTTTTTGCGAAAAATGGCAAAATTTAAAAATTTCCAGGTTTAAATGCCAATCGATTGGAAATTTAATAACGAGTTCAACAAGGTAGGACACTCCATATTTGGAACATTATTTCCATTTTTATGGCCAAAATACTAATTTCTTTTGGCTGGAAAAATAGGATTTTGATTTTTGGTACAAATTTGAAATTTTTCCTGATCGATTTTTTGCTGTAACTTGGACAAAAATGGTCCCAAATCAAAAATGCGTACTGTTTTGAGCAGCTAACAACCTAATAATTAATATCAGTGCACTTCCGGCCTGATTTAAAAAAATAAATACTTGACCAAATTTTCACATTTTTTATAAGGGGTACCATCATGATTTTTTGCGAAAAATGGCAAAATTTAAAAATTTCCAGGTTTAAATGCCAATCGATTGGGAATTTAATAACGAGTTTAACGAGGTAGGACACTCCATATTTGGATCATTATTTTCATTTTTATGACCAAAATACTACTTATTTTCCGTAGAAATCAGGATTTTGATTTTTGGTAAAAATTGAAATTTTTTCTAATCGATTTTTTGCTGTAACTTGGACAAAAATTGTCCCAAATTAAAAAGGCGCACTGTCTTGAGCAGCTAACAACCTAATAATTAAAATCAGTTCACTTTCCGTCTGATTTAAAAAAATAAATATTTGACCGAATTTTCACATTTTTTATAAGGGGTACCATCATGATTTTTTGCGAAAAATGGCAAAATTTAAAAATTTCCAGGTTTAAATGCCAATTGATTGGGAATTTAATAACGAATTCAACAAGGTAGGACACTCCATATTCTGATCATTATTTCCGATTTTATGAACAAAATACTATTTTTTTGAGTGGAAAATTAGGATTTTGATTTTTTGTACAAATTTGACATTTTTCTTATTAGATTTTTGGTTGTAACTTGGACAAAAATGGTCCACTCCATACTTGGATTATTATTTCCATTTTTATGACCAAAATACTACTTTTTTTTTTATGGAAAATCAGGTTTTTGATAAGGGGTACCATCATCATTTATAGGTTTCAATGCCAATGCCAATCTATTGGGAATTTGATTACGATTATAAAGTGTTTTTGTTAGCAACCAAACCAAACAGAAATAGTAAAACATTTATTATATTTGATGTTCCCGAACAGAAAACTGCACTTTATCCGTTCGAGGGGCTTTGGCTTTCAATTGTTATGCGCTTCGGTGGTAAGCCCTCGGCCGCATAATCCGAAACGGGGGCAAATAGTTTTTGACAGGCATTTCTTTTGAAAAATAGTGATTCTTGGGTAATCCCCCTCCGTATCGGCGGCGCTTTGGCACATGTCAACGCTTGTTTGCCCCATCGGACCATCGGACCATCGGACAATCGGACCATCAGACAATCGGACAGGGAAAGCAGCAGTCCATCAATTGGATTCAATTGTCTTTGCAATTGTCAATGCAATTCTATTGTCAACACCAAATTGGCAATTTATTTGCTTATTTTATTATTTATTCTAGCTAGAAATGACGAAGAAGAGTCTTGTAAATGTAACGACCACAAGACAATAAAAGAAATATTAATACTGCAACTAATTCTTGATGCTACCTTAATTTATTGAGTGCTGAAAAAAAACTGTTGGTTAAATTGCCTTAAACGACCCTAAAATCTCTAAAGATTTTATAAAAGTTGTATAGCTTTAGTAATTCTTATTGAAATGTAAAAAAAATGTGCCTAATCAAACCATTACTAAAAAAGTTATGAGTAAATGAAATCCTACGCATGCAAGCAGTGCAAGCAGTGGCATATCTCCAACTTCCTCGCACTCTGCGTAAAGGGTATCTGATAGTCGAGGTTCTCACTTGTTCTTTGTGTTAATAGAATGGCTTAATTGTCCATATAAATACAAAGGCTCCATTGTTGCCTACCCTCAAACTTAAGACATCACTTCCTTCTAATGACGGATGAGTGTGACTGCCTTATCGACTGACTGTGGCGTGGTAATAGATTCCGTCCGAATAAAGGTGATTTACGGAGTTCATTTAGTTTGACGGCACACCGTTTAATATTGTCCTTTTAGATGGGACTTGTATTCACGCTATATATACTATATACATACAGACACACGAGTATGTTTGCTTTGCGAAGCATTTGGCATGGCGTTAACGTAATAGCTGATGAGCAATTCGAAATTTAAAACAAACATCCGAAGGCCTGACTGTTGAACTGTTGAACTACTCGTACACTGGTGTTTTAGCGCGACCGGATGACCTGGATGGGTTGGTTAGGAACCCCGTGTGTTGCCTTTTCCGCGAAAATAACAAGTGTGTTGACATTGGCGTTGGAATTGGCATGGTCATGCCGCCAATGCCATTGACAAACGTCCTGGAGTGGCAATTGAGATGGAAACTTTGGGTAAACAGACGACCAGGAACGTGGGTCTCGCATCATTTGGTGCCCAACCGCCATGATGACACAGGAAATAAGTCATGTAGCTCGTTATTAAATGACAAAAAAAACCGTCACCATGGATTCGTGTATGTATTCGGAAAAAAAAGGTCCTTTTAATAAAAAAAAAATATTCCAAAAGGAATGAGGGGTTAGCTCACTATTCAACTTGATGTTACTGTAATCATTACAAGTTTTATTTATTAAAATTAAACGATAATCCCATTTTTTGTTCTACTCAATGACACTGATTATTTTTGATTTTTATTACAACACTCGGGCGGCGGCAATAATCATCGCCATTGTTGATTAAAACAACTGGCGAAATGTGGTCGGTTGTGTCGGCACCCCTAGGAAATGCATTAAAAAAAGAAACGGAAGGGAGCAAAAATAAATCGCCCCCATGCCATGGATTTAATTGGCTACTAAATACGTAATACTACTCCTTTTTTTTGCAAATAATAAACGTTAATGACGAAATAAAATATGCAATCATGGTCAACATGTGTGGTTACAATTTAGTTCTGCGCAACAAAAACTCGAATCCTTTACGTTTTTGCGTTTGAACATTAAACAGAATTAGAAGGCATTTAAAGCTGGGCATGTAAATTAATTTGTAAATCAGAAACACCACAGATTGACACGACCTGTTGGAATCGCTAGGGTTATAGGAACTACCTTTGTATCAATGCAGGCAAATAAAAGGTGGCAAATTAGGATAAAAGAAATCATCATAGAAACTATTCGTAAACTAAAATATATCTTTAAATCAATATCGCTGTTATCTAGTACTACTACTTTCAGAAGTATTAAATTTAAATTGCAATATAGAATTGAAATTTTAAAATGAAACCTTTATAATATCTAAAGGTAAGAATTATAAAATTAATACTATATTATTTGGTATTAAATCAATACCTCGCTTTTTTATCTAGTATATCTAGTATTTATTCAACACGGCTGATATTAAGAGTGAAACTACTACTTTCGGAAGTATTAAAATTTAAAATTTCGGTAAACCTTTGCATTATTTAAAGGAAAGTATTATGAAATTAATTCCATATTATTTAGTATTAAATCAATACCAGCTTTTATCTACTAAATCTAGTATATATTCAACACAACTGGTATTAAGAGTGAAACTAATACTTTCGAAAGTATTAAAATTAAAATGTCGGTATAGAATTAAAGCTTCAAACTGAAATAATTATAATTATCTAAAGGAAAGTATTATGAAATTAATAAAATATTATTCAGTATTAAATCAATACCTAGTATATCCAGTATGTTATGTATGTACCACTCTTTTATCTAGTATATTTCCAAACCACCAGGCATTAAGAGCTAAACTGAGTTTTTTTTTCTGTTGCGATACTCACCATAAACCGTGTCGTCGAGCAGCGTCTTCTTAATCTCCAGCACGTCGTCGCCGCCGTCCACGCTCTCGATGTCCGTGCGCCGGGGCGGCTTCTCGACGGGATTGACCTCGTTGAGCAGGCTCTTCTGCATCTCCATAATCACAGAGCCCTCGAGCATGGAGCCGTTGTGCGTCTTGTCCAGCTTGGACGAGATCAGCCCGTCGCCGCTCATCATGGTGGTGTCCTTCTGGTAGGTCTTGATGCGCCGGCAGTACCAGAAGAGGGCCAGCACCACGACGATCAGCAGCAGCAGCAGTGTGGTGGTGATCAGGCAGATGATCAGGAACACATTCGTCTGCGGATCAATGGTGGGCGCCCCAATGGCACCCATTCCGCCCATTCCCAATCCATCGGATGCGGAAACGGCGCCGGCATAATCGCCGCTAACCAGCAGCTGGAACTCGGCCTCCGCCCGTCCGCCGCGATTGTCGGCCACACAGGTGTAGGCTCCCTTGTCCGAGGCCCTCACGCCCACGATGCGCAGCTCCGAGGTGAGCACCTGGGACTGCGGCTGCTCCGGCAGCTGCTCCACGGAGGTCAGGACACGCACACGCGGATCGTACTGCAGCTGCAGCGGTCGCTTGTTGTACACCCAGGTGACATTCGGCCGCGGACTGCCCACGATGCGGCAGGGCAGCGAGATGTTGTCATGATTCGCCTCCACGAAGGAGCGCACAGAGCCCAGGATGCGCGGACGACAGGCGAAATTCTCCGACGGCACCTCGCTCCACAGCTTGCCGCGCAGCTGCGCCGGCTCCTGGCAGTCGGTGGGCGGCGTGTAGAGCCTCTTGTTGATCGCAAAGTCACGGAAATCCTGCAGCTCACAGCTGCAATTCCAGGCATTGCCCTGCAGCGAGAGATGCATCAACTTCTGCAGATCCCGGAACGTCTCCCGGTGCAAATGGGCCAGTCGATTCTGCTCCAGCGAGATGGCGCTCAGCGCCACCGTGCCGGCAAACACATGCAGTTGCACCTGGCGCAGCCGATTGTTCCGGAACTCGATGCGGGAAAGGTAGCTCAGGTTGACAAACAGATGATTCGGCAGCACCTCGATCTCGTTGTTGTTGATGATCACATTGCGCAGCTTCTCCAGCCCGGCAAAGGTGCCCGGATGGAGCTCTCGTATCCGATTGCCCGACATATCCAGTTCGATTAGTATATGCAGACCCTTGAAGGCCTCGCGATGCACCTCCTGGATGGTGCAGTTGCGCAAATAGACCTTGTGCACATTGGGCAGACCGGCGAGCAGGAACTCCTCGCGCCGCAGCTCGGGTATCTGGTTGTGGGCAAAGTCCAGCACCTGCATCTCCTGGCTCATGTCCAGCGGAATCTTGGTGAGCGCCTTGTTCTTGCAGTCAGCGCTCTTCTTCCCCGAATTCCAGTGGCAATGGCAGGGACCGCAGCTCTGCATCCAGTCGGATGTGGCGGCCACCAAGGGGACGAGGAGGAGGATTAGGAGCATTCCCAGTCGTCTGGCCATAATAGCTGAGTGGTTGGTGGGTTCTGTGTTTCGGGATTTGTTTATAATCCGCGACAACGAGCCACCGAACACGTGCCAACACGGTCGGTCCACCAAGTGGTCTCCGGGATGGGGATTCCTGGGCTCTTTACGTGCTCTAAACTAAACTCCTGCTGCCGCTGCTCCTGTTGTTTTTCGGGGTTAATCCTTTTGACGCACTGTTAATTTGATTTCTCCGCCCTTCGCTTCGCTTCACTTCGTTTCGTTTCGCCTCCTTGTTGGTTTTCGCTGGTTTTTCTGCTGCCACTCCTTGATCCTTGCGAATGACAAGGCCGTGATTAATTAATGTCCCGTCGTCCCGGCGGACAGCGGTGGGCTCTAAGCTCGCAAATAGCCGTGCTTCTCCTGCTCCAGCTGATGTTTCCACCTGAAAGAATGCGCAAAAAAATGCAGAGAGAGTTTGTCAATTAATAAAGTGTTTCGAAAAGTGTGTGCGTTTGTAATGGGTTGGGCCACCCTAAAAAGGACAAGGATACAAGGATACAGGGATACAAGGATACAAGGATACCCATGGGGTTGCGTTGCTAACGAGGCTAAAGGTGAGACATTAGCGGCAAGGCCAAAAAGGATTTGCCTTATTGGCAAAAGTTTGTTCTGTGTCATCAATGGGGATTGGGTAATTAGCGCCGCATTCGATGCGAGGTATGTGTGCACATATGTTCCTCATCTTCATCTTCATATAAGAGGATTATGTTAGGATCGACCCACAGAACTAGCTTCGTCCCTATTTACATACAAGTTTGACTTGCAAATTCTGCTTAGGCCAAGTATTTTATAAACAGATTTTTTGTGAAATATTTTCCTTAATTTTAAATAAATGTTTAAAAAATATTTTATACAAAATCAAAATTAGATTTTAACCTAATCTAATTTCGGTTTTTAAAAGAAAATTCGTAACCCATAAGGTATGACTGAAATTCGGTTTTAATTTTTCAAATTAATTTTTAATTTCTCATTAAATCATGACTAATTAACTTGGTAATTAAGTTGCTATGGCATTATTTCATTTTTATTTATTAATGCAACAATTTTAACGTGATAAATTAAATATAAATCACCTAATTAAATGATTTTTTTTTTTAGCTTCAACGGCAAATTATTTTCTAAACATATTCATAGATATTCAAAGCAAAGCAATTAAAATAAATCAGAGTTTTTAGGCGACAATAAGCCAAATTAAATGAACGCCGGTTATTTGAAGTGAAACGCTGTGAAATTGTAGGCCATATTTCACTTTGGATGGCAATGCAAGTATTTTGCACTACAAATTTTAAATAAATGAATCAAATAAAAAATCCGCACCACAATTAAGAGGATTTTCTGGTGTTGGTTGGCGGCATAAAGAGAGCTTTTCCCCCTTGCCGACAACATGGACGAATCCCCGAAAGAAGATTGACAATGGGACGACAAAGGCAGAAAACAGAGAACAGGGATTCGGCTGCTCCTGTTTGTAGGTTTGCAGGTTTGTTGGTTTGGAGCTTGCAGCCTGGAGTCCCCTTAATCTCGTTCGCTCTCCAGCTCTTCAGGTGGCAGTCACAGCGGCTTGATTAATGAAAATGTTGTTAAACTGTGACAGTTTGCGGCTTCTAACTGACTTGCGGCATCGCTGCCAAGCCATCAAGCCGGCCCGCCTCGGCATTTTCTACTCTCCACAGGGTAAAAGCAAAGCCATCATATTGGATGGTAAAATGTGGTATGGGTAGACCCACCGGGAGCTTTTCTTTTAAGCAAGTGCAAACAAGACAACAACAAGAAAAAAGAAAACCTGCTGCGGATGAAGTACCTCCTTTTTTGGCATTGAGCCGGGTTCCGCTTTAATTAAGCGCTATTCGTGACGTCAACACTTCTAAAGACCCAAACAAAACAAAAAAAAAGAGAAAAAAAGGCTCCACGTGCTCTTCTCTCATGTCGATCCACTTTTCCTGGACAAATATTGGTTCAACGTTGTTGAAACCCCACAAAACTTTATTAAATACCGAAACAAGCAGACGACATTAATTATTTAGAAACTATAAGCTGTGTAGAAACCACCACCATTCATTAAAAAAAAGAAATGATTGAGCAATTCAGTGGTTTGTCAGTTTTTTTCTTGAGATATTATTTATAATTAATTTGATTTTTCTAGATTTTTATGTCAATTCGCTTTGGGAGGAATTTGCTACTGACCATTTTTTTTTGTTCCAATTATATTAGTTTAGATATAATGGACAGAAAAAACTCGTACCCCTAATTTTTACACGAATATAATATTCCCTTTAACTCTGCGGCGAGTTTATGTTAAAAATGTATTGTAACAAAAGAAATATCTTATAAAAAATTATATGATAAATATTCACAAAATTTATTCATTTTACAGGGCATCAAGTGAGTTAGGATAATTTATTTGAATTTTATTTAGTAATTAAATGTTTTATTTGATTTATTTTCTATTGATTTAATTAGAAGTGATTTATTTGATTTGAAATCCATATTAAAATCAATAAAGGCATTCTCAATTTAATCTCGATGAGTCTTTCCACCTCTCAAAAAACCAAGTATAATACATCCATATCATCTACTATTTACAAATGTATCGAAATAAACAGAAAGACAAATATTTGGTGTTTTTGATACATTTTTAGATTGGCCTTTTGTCCCCGGTTTCGTTTCGTTTCGTGTGGACTGATTTCAAGTTCAAACCTTCGGAAAGGAAAAATCAAGGGGCGGAGATAAGTGGGGGTTTTAAAGGCCGGCTCGTTTCATTCGTATATTCAGTTGGATGGATATGGATATATACTTTGAGTATGCCCGTGTGTGTTGTTTGTTTTCCTTTTGTTTGAGCACAATTTTTGTAATTTTTTGTTCGTTTTTTTCAACTGTTCAACTGTTGTTGTTGCCTGTGTGTCAGCGGTTTTTTGCTCGGATAGAAAAAACCTCAAAACAAATTAAATATGCAAATAAAAGAAAAGCGGTGCAATTTTTCGCTTTGTTAAATATTTTCTCAATGGGTTTTCGTTCGTTGTTTTACCACTGGGTACCGGGTACTGTGTACTGGGTTGATTTCAGAAAGGGGGTTTGGGTTCGGGTTCCGTTCTATTGTCGTGGGTTAGAAAGTGCAGGTTGTGAAGCTTCAGTTGCTCACAGTCCGTTAGGATGGGAATTTCGTGCGGTGAGTGCTGGTGAGTTCCAGGCGAAGAACCGCCAAACTTGGATTAATACCTCAAAACTTTTGAATGCGAAATCGCAGCCATTTACAACGACGACCCACAAAACTTTTGAGTTACGCTCTGTGTAATATGTATATGAAATTTGTTTGGTTGGCGCAAAAGCCAGTAAATCCTTGCCTTTGTCCCTGTTGGCAAATTAGCATTTTCAGTGGGTTACTCGCAGATTAGAAGGCGAGCAATTCCGACTAGGGATGTTTATCGAGAGGAAAAATCCAATACGATATATATACAAAAATATCGACGAAAATATAATTTTTTTCTGGTGTTTCAGTCGTAATTTGGACAAATCAAGTCCCACAGCTAAAAGACCGACGGTTTCGAGCAGCCAACAAGCTAAACTATCGATCCCCATCACTTTCTGGGAAATTTATTTTTTGATCAATTTTTGGATTTTTGATTTCACGATTTTTTGCAAAAAATGTCAAAAATTTAATATTTCTAGGTTTGAATGCTAATCGATTGGGAATTAAATTACGAGATCAACGAGGTATGACACTCCACATTTCGATGATTATTTCCATTGTTACGACTAAAATACTGCTATTTTAGGATGGAAAAATATGGATTAAAATTGTATACGAAAATGGATTTTTTTTCTGGGTTTTCAATCGTAATTTGGACAAATCAAGGCCCACAGCTAAAAGACCAACTGTTTCGAGCAGCTAACAAGCTAAACTATCGATCCCCATCACTTTCTGAGAAATGTATTTTTGATCCAATTTTCGCATTTTTGATAAGGGGTTACATCACAATTTTTCGCAAAAAATTATAAAAATTAAAAAATTTCTAGGTTTGGATGCCGATTGATTGGGAATTAAATCACGACTTCAACAAGGTATGAAATTACATATTTGGATGATTATTTCTATTGTTACAGCCAAAATACTGATATTTTAGGGTGGAAAATATGGATTCGAATTTTAGAAATTTATTTTTTGATGAAATTTCGCTTTTTGATAAGGGATTACCATCGATATGTCGATATATTCTATCATCCCAAATTCCGAATATTTTATAGAATTTTATTTCTCAGCCAGCACTTTCTTTTCCTACTTATTTAACTTATGACAGCATTTTTGAAAATTCTAAAAATGTACATGACAAAAACCCCCCAAAAAAATATGTAAATATGCAAATGTGTGAAATGTAATTGTCTTCGTAAAAGAATTCCATTTGGTATCAAATCAAAGCTTATAAATCCAACCTAATCCTCTGTGCCTGCAACGTGCTCAAAATACAAAAATATGATTTTAATTTCATCTTTTCATCACATCTATAAATAAGGCAATACAAATTGATTGTTTTATAAATAACTTAAGTCCGCGTTCGCGTTATTTTCGGTTTCGGTTTCGGTTTCGAGTCTGCAAACTGCCATAGAATTTAACGTTGTCATTTTATTGGCAATTGCGGTTGTAATTGCTATATGGTGGGCACACGCCCCATATTCAAACGATACGATAGCTGAACTGAAATGAACCCGAACTGAACCCAAACCCAAAGCCACCATGAAAGTCCAGGGCCTGTCCGCAAAATCCATGAACGGACAGACGGACGGACAAACGGACGGACAGACGGACAAACGGACGGCCATTGTCTATTGTCAGCTTAAATCGATTTAAACAAATTTAATTGCTTTGGTTTCGGTTTTCGTTTCGTTTCGTTCATTTTATGGCGCCCAATTCACTTTTCTTTGTTTTTTTCTGTTTTTCTGTATTTTTGTTTTTTGTTTTCCGCTTTTTGGGTTCTCTTCTCCATTCGCCATTCTCCATTCTCTATTTTGTCGTATGCCAATTGGCAATGGCATTTTAAGTGTGTCTATGTAACAAAAGTTGTTGAACCGTTGAAAGCGGACAAGAATTCAATTTTTTGTTATTTTGTCGTCACAACAATTTGTTGCTAAATGAAGCGAATTTCTTTTTTCCTTTATTATTTGCCCTATTTTTCCGATCCATTCGCGTTAAAGTAAGAGTAACAGTATGTCTATATTGGGTGGAGTACCCCCCATACCCCATACTCCTCCTCAACTTCACCCTGGGAAACTCAAGCCACAAAAGCTCCTTTGCCTATTTTTACATCAAGGTTGTTATAATTTTGGTCCCCAAGGATTGTAACGCAGTAAGGCATTTATTTCTGCCAATGGGCATTTTTCTCTAAAAGGTCAAATAGGTCAAAGAATTTAAAATGTACTCCGATTTTGTTCCATTATTATTTTAAATCTAAAATTAAAATCCTATATTTTTATATATTTTGTTCGCCTATAGTCTAAATCAATCTAAGGGTATATCAAGCTCGACGTTTCCCATTTAACTCCCTCTTTTGTTTGTAATTGCTCTCTGAATGCGATTGTTAATCTAGCTTCTATTCAAAGAGCTTCCCATAAAAGCATGCGGTTCTTGTACAAGAAAATAAAGGAAAAAAAAAACAGAGGAGAAAAGAAAAACAATTTCATATACATATTAGCTTTTCGTCGTTTTTCGCCACTGATGGCGACGAACGATGCAAGAACACTTCTTCACACATGTGTTTTTGTTCTCCCAAATTGTATTGGTGTTTGCTCTTTCGTAAGCACATTTTTGGGCACTCCTGGTCTAAACTCCTGGTTATTTGTCCCCTTTATAAAGCGCTTTTATTGCGGTCACTGTGGGCAAAAGTTGCTCACTTTGTGGAAACATTTTTAAAGTTTCCAAAAAAAAAAAGTTTTGAAATGTAGTTTTAAATTAAAATAGTTTTTTTTCTTTAATTTTACAATTATTTTAAAATATTAAATATAAATAGTCACGCACTTTACAAACACAATATTTTCTCTAAGCATATTTCATTTTCATTTTCGAATATCCCTGGTTAGTCTATAAAATGCCCACTGTGCACTTAAAGCCTATTTGCAAATTACTCTGTGTCGAATTGGCGACCCAAGTGTTGCTCGGTTACCCGCGCTTCAATGGTCATTGCAATCATTTAACTGAATGGAAATGGAAATGGTGGGGATGCAAAAAAAAAGCTATCTTCCCGTTTTTTCCTTTCTTTTACATGGAATGTTTTATTAAAAAATGCAATAAAAGGCATAGAAAATAGAGAATATTTTTTAAATTGGAGATGGTGGCAACTCTGGACCATTAAGTCTTTATGGAAGCCTTTTATTTCTGAGATAAACCCTATGATTAAGTTTTCCCATTTAAATATTTTAAATAAAATTTAATACAAAATATATACTAAGATAAGAAAAGGAATAGAAAATGGGGAATATTTTTTAAATTAGAGATGGTGGCAACTCTGGACTATAAAGTCTTTATAGAAGCCTTTTATATCTGAGATAAACCCTATGGTGAACTTTTCCCATTTAAATAATTGAAATAAAATGTAATACAAAATATATACTAAGATAAGATAAGGAATGGAAAATGGGTAATATTTTTTAAATTAGAGATGGTGGCAACTCTGGATTATAAAGTCTTTATAGAAGCCTTTTATATCTGAGATAAACCCTATGGTGAACTTTTCCCATTTAAATATTTTAAATAAAATTTAATACAAAATATAGACTAAGATAAGATAAGGAATAGAAAATGGGTAATATTTTTTAAATTAGAGATGGTGGCAACTCTGGACTAGAAAGTCTTTATGAAGTTTTTCAATTTAAATATTTTAAGTTCCACATTTTTACCACAAAGTTCAAGATTTAATTCATCAACCTTTAATCTGAAAACGGACAATGGATATCTACTTTATGTTCGGGTTGCGAGATGGCTTCTTGAGTGCACAATAAACGTGTGGCGCTTACAATGTTGACAAATTCTTTGGCAACGGCAAGTATTTGTCCAAGTCATGCGTGGGCATTATTATTATCGTTATTGTTGTTGCGGCAGCATTACATCAGAGTGCCGGTGCCGCGTTTACATCGCTGGCAGGTGCAGCTGCATTTCGTTCAGGTGCATTTCCATATCGAAAATTGGCAAGCTGCACGCGACGGCTTGATAAGTCGCGGTGAGTCGGGCCTGTCAACATGTCGCATGCCAATCATGTGCAGTGCATAGAGAAGAGAAGGCTACATAGAGGGGGCATCTCGCATCCTTGCAATGATGCAATCATTGCCATATTATCCTGGGCATGCTTCATCTTTCGCTTGTTGCGACATTTTAAGGTTTCATTTTGTAGGTTGAGGTCCGAGTTCGAGTCCAAGTCCGAGAATGGCTGCTTGCCTAATCAAATATTCAATTTCTTGCTCATGATTCGTTCCGTTCCGTTCCTTTTTGGCCTGGCCCCAAGCTTTTGGCCCTGCTGCAGTTTGTTTTTCAATTTCAGTCGAAGCTTCACAGCTCCGACTTTTGTCCAGATCACCACCTGCCACGGCCACGACCACGCCCCCCCCCCCCCCTTCCACGCCCCTTTTCAATTTGCTCCACTTTGGGATTCCCCCAACTCCGCAATCCCCTCTTCATCAACGCCTCAAACATGCATAGAGTATGGCAACAGGCGACAAAACTTTCGCTATCGAAAACGCCAAAGTATGAAGGCGGAAAAATCAAAAAAAAACCCAGAAGAAGCTGAAGAAAAAATTGAACTTTCTTGATTAAAGTGTCTACTCAGTTGGCGAGCGAGAAGACGTGAAGGCGTGAAGGCAAATGTTTGAGGTGGCGAAACTTTTACGCCGCCCTCGGTTGCGAAAGTTCAACTTTAGGTTGGTTCTTAGTCTAGACAAGATGATGGCGCTATGGATTTTATTCAGCTCTTAGCACCACACAAATCAAAATATTAAGCATAAATTGAGTTGGATTTATCTCGAGTTGAAGTAATTCTTAGAAATAAAAGTTCTGGCTTTTAGATTAAAAAAAAAAAATTTTTTTAATTGAATTTAACGAAAAGCTGTACCTTAAAAAATGTTTTAATTTAATTCTACCCTTGTTTTTTTTAGGAAAATGCGTTTCTAAAAAATAAAAACTCTAACCTTAAGATAAAAAAAATAATATTTTAAGTAAAACCGCACCTTGAACAATTTTCTAATTTAATTCTACCTTTGATTTTTTTCAAGTGTAGTACATGCTACGACCTGATTGGAATTACGCCCAGACATGAAACCTGCGAAAGTGCTGGACTTGATTGCTCCGATTATAATGATTCAAAACGGGGAGCTAAGGAAAAAACGGGCTAGGAAATAGAGGCAATATTCTAGCATTTGAATAAATTTTTAAACAAAATTTTAACCAAAATTACCAAACAAATTGGTTGGATATTTTTGGGTTATATTTGCAGTGGAATCCCGAGTTCAGTGGCGCTTTTTTTTCCGCCATATTTGTAAAGCACTTTGCGCATTATTTAAGCTTTTTATGTTTCATTTTAAATAATATCAGCATAATTTACCATCTGAGCAGAGCCATCATCCCATCCTCTACCCCGCAGATCGTCGCTTGAATAATTGATGCTCGGGAACGAGGAGTCCCGGAGTCCTGGAGTCCTGCAGTCTCGTCATCCCGGAGTCCTGTCATCCTGGCCTCCCATCGTTCTGCCCTCTACGCAAATGGCCCTGACGTTATGAATTTCTATGCTTAAATCGTTAACGGGCGGCGGGCGTTGAGCTCAATATTGTGCTACTCATTTACGATGCACTTACTCACTCACACGTCAACCAAGGCGCACACATTCGCACGAGATATTATTATTACACGCAACTGCGTTGCCATTTTGCAAAGAGCCCTCGCCATTCGCCCTTCGCCGTTCGCCATTTGCCATTCGCCATTCAACGTGTGCGCCATTTTTGTAATACAATTTAATTTGTTTTGGCCTGGTCGAGTCGGTATACTCAGAGTATCGCGCGCTTACGTCATGTGGCCTGACCACAGCGAGGATGATGGTGATGGCTCTTTTTACCCTCCTCCTCCCCGCACTTTGACCTACAACCTACGACCTACAACCTACAACCTACAACCTACGACATATATGTAACATATATACGGCAGACGACAGAGGACAGTCGATAGGACAGAACAGAACACCACCCCCAACAAAACCGACGAGCTTTACCAACCAACACGCATTATGCCATGTGCTCAGTGTGCATAATAATAAAACACGTACATGCAAACGTGGAGAACCGAACCGAACTTTGCATCAATCATATCGTATTCGATATGGACAGTCAGTCAGTGTAATTTCCACAGAGCCACTCTCTTCCCCATCCATCCATTAGGCGGGGGTATATTCTTTATTTATGAATTCATCGTCAGGAACAACGCCTATTAATGGGTAATTCCAGTAGATCCAACACTCCCATACACAGAGAGCAAAAAAAAAGCAATCTAATATTACGAAAAAGGTTCTTGGATTCAGATTCGATTTCATTTCATCATGGAAATAAGAATGAGTCAAGAACGAGTCAAGAAAAAGTGGTGTTTTTTCGATAATATTTTTGTCTAATTTAAAGAAAAATTGTTGTCTTATTTAAAGAACAATTTTTGTCCTATTAAAAGAACAATTTTGCTTTATTTAAGAACATTTTTGTCTTATTTAAAGAACATTTTTGGCTTATTTCAAGAACAATTTTGTCTTATTTAAAGAACATTTTTGTCTTATTTCAAGAACAATTTTTTCTTATCTAAAGAACATTTTTGTCTTACTTAAAGAACATTTTTGTCTTGTTTAAAGAACATTTTTGTCTTATTTAAAGAACAAATTTCTCTCATTTAAAGAACATTTTTGTCTTATTTTAAGAACATTTTTGTCTTACTTAAAGAACATTTTTGTCTTATTTCAAGAGCAATTTTGCTTTATTTAAGAACATTTTTGTCTTATTTAAAGAACATTTTTGTCTTATTTCAAGAACAATTGTGTCTTACTTAAAGAACATTTTTGTCTTGTTTAAAGAACATTTTTGTCTTATTTAAAGAACAATTTTCTCTTATTTAAAGAACATTTTTGTCTTACTTAAAGAACATTTTTGTCTTTATCATTAAAAAAACGTTTTTTGACTTATTTGAAAAACGTCGGTTCTTAAATTAAGTACGAAATGTAGGAAAAAACCTACACAATTTAAGAATTTTGTCCTTAAACGTACACTGTTTTTTCCCCAGTGTAACCATAGCCAAAACCCACTGCCATATATCCAGTCGGGCCCCAAATTACCAACCGCTGAGATGCCCAATTGTCTGTCCGATAAGTCCTTGGCATTATGTGGACTCGTGGCAATATGTGGGAATACATTTTGTCGACAGTTGTGTTTTCGAGGGGTGTAAAAAAAAAAAAAAGAACTGCATTTACCCATCGCCTCTAGCTCCGCGAACCCCGAACCCAAACCGAATCGCTCAAGGCCCATTATGCTGTCCACATTTGTTGTGTATTTTACCTTACAAATGTCGACAGTGTCGAATCGCCTCATTACAGGCGCAATTTTCATTTGAATCGATGGTAATCGATTGACAAGTGTTTTCCCATTATGACAATTACACACAGGGATAGATAATGCGTTTGTTCCATTCCAATGGTGGCTAAATATTACGAGAGATTTTCAAATCATCTAAAGACAACACATAATTTCCGAATTAAAAAACTTGGAAACTTGGTGTTAATTTTTCAAGTATATCTGAGATTCGCGACAGAAAACCCTTGAATTTTCGGCTCTCTGAACAAATAGCAGGCCACGAAATTAGTGGGCTAGGTGAGAAATGGCCACCATGCAGTTGCAGCTACAGCTACAGCTGAAATTTTGCGCCTGCAACTGGCAAGTTGTTAATAGGCCAAGCCAGGAGGAGCTGGCTGGCACCATTTATCTGTGTATCTGCTAATTTCCGCACTACGGCTTAGTTGGACTGCCACGGCAAGACGGCCAAACGGCAAAACGGCAAAAGTCCAATTGCAGGCCCCGAAAAACGCCCTTTATTTTCATTAGCCACCGACCAGAAAGCAAAGGCAGCCGGCATATGAAGGTGAAGTGGTGAAATGCCGGCACAGATCCCAAAAAAAGAGAGAAAGCTGGCCCAAAAAGAGAATTTCCATTAGAACTGATTATAAAATAATTCGCTACAAATTTGCAATTAAAAGAGATCAGAAGTGAGAGATAAAAACTCATGAAAATGGTTAGTTATTCTAAAAACGAGAAGGTCTTAAAGAGAAGTAAGGCCAAAAAAGTATGCAATGATTTTTAAAAATAATTTGTAGCATACTTTCAGACGCCTTTTTAAGTGATTTCAAACAGCCAAGTGATTTAGAATCCGATTCGATTTCCATTAGAACTAATTATAAAATACTTCTCTACAAATTTGCAATTAAAAGAGATCAAAAGTTAGAGATAAAAACTTAAGAAACTGCATAGTTATTCTACTCAAGTCTAAAAGTATGCAATGCTTTCTTCGTATTTACATACAAATAATTTGTAGCATACTTTCAGACCGATTTTTAAATGATTTCAAACAGCCAAGTGATTTAGCATCCGATTCGATGCAAGAAATAAAACCTAAAATCAATAAGGGAAATACAATTGAGCAGCCGCATATTAAAATGGCGCTCGAGTGTACCAGTTGACTCTTCAGTAAACAGATTTGCGGCTCAAACTTGAGGTGCGCCATTTTTAACGATGGCTCTCCTCATTTTACCCAGACGACGATGGCCTTTTCTCATCGCTCGCTCGTCGCACTGAGCCATTCAATTCAATTGAGCCACCCTCTTACAGTCGTTTGCGCAAAATTAGGAGAACATTTAACGCTCCGTTGCAGGCGGATGGATGGTTTGGATGGGGATGGGGATGTGTATAGTGGATGGTGGATGGGATTGGGAATGGGAATGGGAATGGGAATGGGGAATAAGAGGTAAATGGCTCCTTATGGACCCGTGGGCGTGGCCGTCGCCCGTTTCCCGACAAAGCTGAAGAGTACTGAATAAGAAGCCCAACTACGCACAGCTTATTACTTAGTGTCGTCGTCTGGCATGCCGCTTCTGACCATTGTTGTTTGTCTTAGCGCGGTAACACTGCGCTTGTCCCCAAATCACTCCACTTCCCGGTTTTTCGTTTGTTTTTTCTGTTTGTTTCCAGTTGCGAATATCAAAGGAGCGCCGTCTAGACGCGACAAATGGCTGTCGCAGCTCTCGAAGCTCTCGGAACTTCAAAGCTCTGTGCGAAACTTCTTTCTATTCGCCAGCACTGAGCAAAAATCTACACATTTTAATCTACAATATTTTTTTGAGGTTAAACAAGAGAGAACGCTATAGTCGGGTGGGTGTCCCGGCTAGCAGTGCGAGGGAGATGGAGATATAAAACTTTGATTGCGCATAACTTATTAACGAATGGTCCGATTTGAAAAATTTCTTCTACATTTCCAAAGGTATTGATAAACACAATAAAACTGCATTTTTACTTTTCCGATCTCAGCGTTCATACGGACGGACAGACAGTCGGACAGACAGACAGACAGTCGGACAAACAGACGGACAGACAGACGGACGGACAGACAGACGGACAGACGGACAGAGAGACGGACAGACAGACATGGCTCATTCAAATTATTCACACAAATAAAAGACCTTATGGAGATCTTATATAAATATTATAATGTAAAATGTGATGTTTTTAAAAACATATGTATACATTTTTTGTTCTGTGCAGCATAGTTGCCACTATTGAAAGGAAATCTTTTCTTTCAGTGTACCAGTGCCAGTTAGGCGGGCCAAAACTGTGAAGCTAAGCTCTAAGCCCCTGACGCAAGCCACTTGTGTCACTTTCCTGCCTTCCCAGCCCAGTTTCCCAGTTTCCCAGCCCAGTTTCGCAGTTTCAGCCTCATCCTTGGAGCTGTAAAAAATAAGTGCTTAGAAAAAATGGCAATTTACTTTGGTTTTACATGGCGACAAGGCACGATTGTCCCTTCCTCTCCATATCCTCTCTCCCCAAACCACTGCTGTCTTCGTCTTCGTCGTCGTCGACGTCGTCGCAGCACAGAAAGGAAAAAAGTAAGAGCTGAACTAAAATTTTATGCCATAAAAATTATTGTCTCGAGATTTGAGCACACAAAAGGTGGAGGCGGCGACGGCAATGGAGTCGACTGTCGACCAAAAGGGTTAGCAGCTCCGCCCTCCGTTCTCCGCTCTCTACGTTCCACACAGAGTGAAGTGGAACAAATGCGAGGGGGTCGGGACTTAACAACTATAAAATGACTTTCAAGAAAATTAAGACGTTCGGTTTTAGATGGGAGGGGGGGGGGACACAACTACAACTACAGGAAATGTGCGAGGAGTTCGTCGAGGGAGCCAGCGAATAGCACAATGTTGGGTAATAGCTTAAATATCTTAAGGGCTGTCAAGGGATGTAAATAAAGAACAAAAGTCCAATATGATATATCGACCAAGACTGCACATTTAAAAACCTATCGGAATAATCGTTTCGTTATTGTTATCGAAATCTAAAATACCAAATTCATTTTTCTTTGTATAACTTAATTGTATACATTTATATATAAAAGCGGGTACGTTTTTATTTCTTCGATACAGCAAACGATTATTATCGAAGGGCCCTGAAATATCGGTAAGATATCGATAACTGTATACTTTCTGCATCATCCTCATGGTTTTTGTGATTATCGCTCGGCCTCATTGATTTAATCAATTGTGCAAAGAAAAAATTAAATTGGTAACTAGACCACCCCATCCACCCGAAGATCATGTCATGTATAGACGTCCCCCGTCCCTTTGGAGAAGGCAGCCGGGGGAAACTGACAATTTCTTGGTACAAGATAGTGGGGCGGCGTCAGGACATTGCCCGACATCTCTGTACATCCTCCCCCCAGTCTTTGTAACGTCGTCTATTGCTCTGTTTTCTGCAATCCAGGGACAAGTTTGATGGTGAGCTGCAAAACCCACCCACATCCGGTCTTTGGTCTTCGGTCTCCAGTGTAAACCGGACCAGGGATGCCTAAAAACTTGCTTATTGAACAGAAAACACCAAAACACATGTGCCAGAGTGTTGCTATTAGTGGCAAAAAGCAACGGAAGGCAAAAGAGCCACATGCTCTATTTGAATGGTAGCGTTAGGAGTGTTGGGAGTTTTAGGAGTGCTAGAGCAATTACAAGAGCAAGGGAGAAGCGAAATGAGACTAGACAACCCTAAACTAGACCATTCAATCGATTCAACATCCTGTGTTGCAAAAGCAACGTGAATGGACATGGCATCCCTGGAAACTCCTTTGGTGTCCTTGTTCTCTCATGCGCTTTGACGCTTCCTGCAGTTTTAATTTATTTTCACCCAAACAAAGTTTGATTGTATCAGGTGCCTTAGCCTTAGCTGGCTCATTGTTTTCTGTCCCTGTGAGGTATAATTATACCCTTTCAGCGGGGTGTTTACAATTGTTGTTGGTCAGGAAACACCTTTAAAAGTTTTCTTCAGAGTTTCCAAGCTCGAAAATAACCGGAGCTGTTGAAAACATCTACCTAGGTATCTCAATAAGTCTCCCCCTTTTTATACCCGTTACTCGTAGAGTAAAAGGGTATATTGTATTCGTGCAAAAGTATGTAACAGGGAGAAGGAAGCGTTTCCGACCCTATAAAGTATATATATTCTTGGTCAGGGTCACTAGCCGAGTCGATATAGCCATGTCCGTCTGTCCGTCTGTCCGTCTGTCCGTCTGTCCGTCTGTCCGTCTGTCCGTCTGTCTGTCCGTATGAACGCTGAGATCTCGGAAACTATAAAAGCTAGAGGATTGGCATTTGGCATGAAGATTCTTGGAGTTCCTACGCAGCGCAAGTTTATTTCAAGAAGGTGCCACGCCCCCTCTAACGCCCACAATACTTAATATACGATTTTAAAAATTTAAATATTTCGGAAATGTAAAAATGCAGTTTTGTTGTGTTTATCAATACCTATCGAAATGTAGAAAAAATTTTTTAAATCGGACCATTCGTTAAAAAGTTATTGCTGATCAAAGTTCAAAGTTCACAGTCTCCCTCGCACTCCCTCTAGCCGAGTGACGGGTATTAGATAGTCGGGACACCAACCCGACTATAGCGTTCTCTCTTGTTATTTCTTTATTTTATTTAAGTTTCTTTTAAAATCTTTTTTTTTATTTTTTTTTTATTTTTTTAATTTATTTTTATTATTTTAAAATTTTTTTTTTATATATTTTTTTATATTTATATTTTTTTTTTTTATTATTTTTTTTTTATTATTATTTTTTTTTTTTAATTTTCCTTGCATTTTTGATAAGTAAACGCATTTAAGTACTAAAAATACCTATTAATTAGCGTATATATGACACTTTTTTAAAAACAGAAACATTTACAGGGTATAACCATTGTCGGTTAACTCGACTCTACCTTCTCTTCACTTGTTTTTATTTTCAATTGTTGCCCTGTGTTGCGTTCCGGCTGTCCTGCTCTTTTTGCCACTTGCCACACACTTGACTGAGCATCCCCGTCGCGTTTTTATCGAATTTTAAATTTATTTTATGGCATTTTTCGATTAAAACTTGCCAGGACGATACACATTTCTCGACTAAGCTCCTATGCCCTTAAACATAATCAACAATGGCGTTGAAGAGCCAGAGCTTTGTATATTTTTATGTTATGATATCCTTAAAGAGGATACTGTTCAGTGAAAGTTCTTGGGCCATAAAGGTGATGAGTGAGATTTTCGGTATTACAATATAACTCATCATTTTTGGAGGACCTGTCGACAAACGCACATGTAACCAGTGACTTTTAACCTGGTAAGTAAACAGATATTGTGATTTATTCCTTTAAATAAGCCTTCACAAGCCCTGACATAATAGAGATTGTGTCATGGAAGCCTCAATTATGTTATTTCCAACTGAGATGCACCCCCCCAAAAACCCATCTGGAGCATCTTCATCTGCCAAACTCTAGTCCCTGCGGAAAATGTTATCTTTCCTTTTGGCTACGAGGGGTTCGGAGGTTTGGAGGTTCGATTTATAATGCTGCGCAGCATGGGCGGAATTGGGCTCTCGGATGCAATTGTAATGGACAAATTCAGTTGGTTTAGGTTTACGTGCACGACAAGCTGCTAGACAAACCCACTAAAATTTAGCCCGAACGCAAGTCACTTTCCAGGGCAAATGCAGTCAAGTGATGTGTGTGTGGGCTCTGTTTGCCATCCTTTGAGTGGTTGAGAGTCCTTTTCGAGCTCAGCTAGAAGTAGAGTAGTAGTGGTAGTAGTAGTCCCCGAGCTCTGCTGGCGTGCAATACTTGAAATGCAACAAAATTTATGTGCATATGCATATGGCATATGGCATATTGTAGGCAGGAAGCCCAACGAAGAACGTAGCCTTTGTTTGGCCATGCCCCTTTCTTCCGCCTTCCGGTGGGGAGCCCCCTCTGATATTCTCGACTTGGGCTGCCAACAAACTTAACAAATGAGCGCTTGAGAGTCCTGCCAAAATGGGAAAAGCTGAAAGTTGAGCGCCGCTAAGCTGGCGCCAAAAGTTTTCAGTTACTCCGCTTCTATATTTCTATGGTTCTATATGTTTCTCCAGTTCTCCAGTTCTCCGTTTCTCAATTTCTACGGAGCAGAACAAATGTTGGAAACAACTTGGAGCAAACTTAGGCCAGTAGTCAAGGAAGCACCCAGTTTGAATAGAGGAGCAGCAGTTTGTAAAAGTTCACTAGCACTACTCCACTTCTACTCGGTGCTCAGTACTCGGTGCTCAGTGTGGCCAGGGCAAACAAAGTGACTGCAGTTTGTTGTCCTCGTCAGGGATGAAAGTTTTTGAAGGCATTCGCGAGGGCTGATGTATTGTGTGAATCATAGAATACTTATAAAAGCATCGCGAAAGTTTTTAGACCACTTCCATCAGCGGATTAGGGGGAAAAGGTGGGAAAAGGAGAAAAAAAAACCCTATTAATAATCGTCAATCATGGAGTAAGAGTTGGGATAACGATATCAGGTAGCTGGCATTATTATTTCTTAATAAGCGTTAAACATTTACAAGTTAGATAAGAAATTTCTAGAATTTTCTTTATGAATGGTATTTTGAGTTTCGGGTTCGGATTTGTTCAGAAAACCTTGGATTGGATATTCAAAGGTTAAGGTGCGTTTTTGAAGGGGAACCAAGTTTTCCACCAACTCGGGATTTAATTTGGTTAGCAGATGAGCGCGGTTACAACGTCGCAGAAGTTGGAGATGATATTTACCTTTGTGTGAGAAGGTGGAGCTTCTTTATAAAGCACATCGGGGGTTAGACACTCACACTCACACTCATCCACTCGCACTCAGACAATGCAGTATAAGTACCTGGCTACACATAATGTGCGACAGATATACATACATATATAAGTACAGACAAAAAAAAACCTATATTATTAGATAATGATCTTTTTGTTAGTTAATTATATCATTTTGGAACAGATTCCAGAGAAAAGTATAAATTTATTTGGGATCTGGGTATAATAATTAGGAATTATAGTACAAATAAGTTATATGGGATTGTATTTCAAATTTTGTTTTTTGCAGAATTACACTTAAGTTTGGAAACTTTTTTTAAATACCTTTCAAACTATCTACGTACAACTTTTCCTTCAACTTTCCAGAGTTTGCAATTTGATATAATTCACTCATCAAATAAAATTCATGCAAATATCTATTTGACTTGCGAATATTAAATTGATATCAAGGTGTTCTTTATTTTTTTCATTTTTATCCGTGTACGTATGTCTGCACCAGGACATGCATATGCATCCCAGTGCCTGCAAAAAGTATGCAAATAGAACACAATTTGCATGCAAAGTGCCATCAAGAGAGCGACAGAGTGCGAGCGTGTGAGTGAGCGAGAGAGGGAGAGAGCGCGCGTTGGCAAAAGTGGAGTGAATCTTATTAGCCACGCCAAGAAACAACAAAAAAATAATAAAAGTAAAAAAAGGGCCAAGGAGGTCGAAGGAGGTAGTACGATGTACGATACCGGTGTTCATAACGTTGAGTTCCAGTCACAATTGAAGACCTTTCCGACCTCTGAACAATGTAACCTTTTTTTTCACACATTTCCCAGAATATTCGTGAACTACTCATGGAAAATAAACATATATTTAAGAGTAAATGTAAGAGACATATGCATAAAACGATTCATGTGGCTATATTCCTAGTTCAGCTAGTTCAACTGCTTGTGAAGGACCTCATAACAAACAATCTATTTTATATAAAGTTGCTACTATTTTTTCTGCAAGTTTACTGTTTAGCAAAAACGGTTGGACATAAAAATCCAAAATCAAAAACCGAAATTCGGGAATAATTCATAGGTGCGAACTAAGAAAAGATTTGAAGATATTAGACTGATATCATAAATTGTTCTAAATCGGGAGGTGTCTTAAAATAAAGCTATTTTCCAGATCTTATTATTAAAATACAATGTACTTCATTAAATTACAAAATAGGCACTTTCTCTCTGAGCACACAAATTTTCTTTTAAGTTTTCCTTTCTTTTCAGTCCACTTAGTTGGCTATTTGTATACTTCATTTGCGGTTCTTTTTTGTGTTATGGATGCAGGAATGACCTCGGTACAAATTGTTCCTGGTGTTTTCGTTTTTGTTTTTGGCCTGCTTTCTGCTTTTGCTTTCTTGTATTGCATGTTTTGATTTCTTACACATTTTCGCCATTAAAATGCAGAGCATTTTCTTTAAAAGAAAATGAATTTTTACCGGAATTTCGCTCGACTCTTTTCTTTAACTCTCTGGCAAGCGGAACACAACAACGCGACAAAACACTGCCATATTTTTTTTCTTCATTTTTTTTCTTACATTTTTTTATTTATTTTGTGTGTGTGTGTGTGTGTGTGTGGGCGGAAGTTCGCGTGCTTTTGTGGGTGTGAGGGTGTGTGCAAAAGTTTTACGAGCAAACCGAACTGACATGTTAATTATTTTCCGTGGAACTCCAAAGACGAATAATACGCTTGCAATGTGTGCAAAAGAGAGAGGGATAGAGAGAGAGACAGAGAGAGAGAAAGAGAGGGGGAATGTGGCGTAGGAAGTGGGCGGTAATGAGTTAAAAAAAATTGCTGCCAATGTGGGGCACTTGCCGCCACTGAAACTGAAAAAAGGGGTAGTAGTAGTGGTAGAAGAAAGTGCAGAATGCCATAGAAAATTGGCCCAGAAACATTAATCAAATCGACTGAGTAAAGTGGCATCTAACGATCCGCAAAAGTTTTATAACTTTGTTGTTTCTGAAGATAATTGCATTTGATTGCGGCTGCTTTATGCGATTTCAGCACGACACTTTTAATTTCATCAAATGAGAATTGACGCTTTTAAGTTAAAACTAAAAAAAATAATAATCACCCATTATCTGGGATAACTTACCCATTTAACAAGAACCTGGTTATCTGCAAAGATAAAGAGGAAAAGATAATTAGTTAAGATATTTGTGTTAAAAATTCCCCTTCAGGTGCCAGCAGGGAAAATCTATATATATAAATCTATAATCTATAATCTATATCTACATATAGATATGCTAGGTAGGAAAATTTGAATTAGATTTGTAGACAAAAATAAGCTTTTTTTTGTGGTTTTTCGGTCGTAATTTGGACAAATCGAAGCCCACAGCTAAAAGACCGACTGTTTTGAGTAGCTAGCAACCTAAACTAACAATCCCTATCACTTTAAGAACATTTTATTTTTTTGTGAATTTTCACTTTTTTGACAAGGGGTTACATCAAGATTTTTTGCAAAAAATTGACAAATTAAAAATATTCTAGGTTTGAACGCCAATCGATTGGGAATTGAATTACGAGCTCAAAAAGGTATGACACTTTGATTTTGGATCAATATTCCCGTTGTAACGGCCAAAATACTGATATTTTTGGATGGAAAATATGGATTAGGATTTTAGACAAAAATAAGATTTTTTTTGTGGTTTTTCGGTCGTAATTTGGGCAAATCAAAGCCTACAGCTAAAAGAGCGACTGTTTCGAGCAGCTAACAACCTAAACTAACGATCCCCATCACTTTCCGGGAAATTTATTTTTGATCCAATTTTCGCATTTTTGACAAGGGGTTACATCATGATTTTTTGCAAAAAATTGACAAATTTAAAAAATTCTAGGTTTAAACGCCAATCGATTGGGAATTGAATTACGAGCTCAAAAAGGTATGACACTTCGATTTTGGATAATTCTTCCCGTTGTGACGGCCAAAATACTGATATTTTTGGATGGAAAATATAGATTAGGATTTTAGACAAAAATACGATTTTTTGTGGTTTTTCGGTCGTAATTTGGACACAGCTAAAAGACCGACTGTTTTGAGTAGCTAGCAACCTAAACTAACAATCCCTATCACTTTCGGGAAAATTAAAATTTAAATAAATCTAATCTAAGTCTAATCTAAAAATGACTCCCCAAAACAACTTTAGGTAGCAAAAATCACACAGAACGAATTGAAATAAAAATGTAAAATAGAAAGGTAATTTCGGAAATAATATAATAATATAAATTTTACCAATTCCCTTTGATCGTATGAAAATCTGAATAAATCGGCTTAATTTCGCTGTTTTCAACTATATACACGCATTATGAGTTATATGTCGTTTCATACGGGAATTTAGCAATAAGTTGGCTGTGGCTACAACCCCCAGAGATTATTTGTAGCCCAGAGCAGGGAATGGATTCCGATTCGGTACCTGAATCTCTCCCCTTCTCCAACCAACCAACGAATTATTGGGTGGAGGGGGATTGGGGCGATGTCAATCCAACTACATAGCGAAATCCATAAAGATTTGGTTTGCCCAATGCCCCCCGGCTCCGAATACAGGAATATAGGTGCAAAAATGATTGGGCGGAGGTGAAAGCGTGGAAATTCGGGGCGTGGATGCTGCAGAATCAAACAATAAATCTCTTTTTGCCAGCGACGTTACACACACTAAGCTCATTTAGATTTATGTACCCCAAAACTGTTTTGTGGAAATCCATTTGTGTGCTGCAAACTTTTCTGCTTACGCATTTTCCTGCCGTCTTCACTTTACCACTCTTTTTTCGGCGTTTTTTCCGTTTTTTTTTTGCGTTTGTGTTTTTGGTACACATCGAGTACCAGATACTAGAATTGCCCACGCAGAAAATTCTGTCGGCACGCCCCCTTTTCCCCTTCCCTACGGGTTTTCTCTTCCTTTTCAAAAATCGCGACAAAATCTGCAGAGAAATACGCTTCTGAGCGGACCAAGTTTGTATTGTCAATATCAATACAACTTTCCTAGAAAATTACCATAAATGTTTGATTTGAATAAAAGTTGGGCAAATGTATTTTAGCAATGCAACATATTTTGTATCGAGACACAGTCAAGGTTGCCCTCTTATTTTATTATTTTGACAACCTGGATCCTGGTTCCGTGGGCACATAAAAAAAGACGACTGCGAAAAGTTTTATATTGCCTTTTAAAAATTTAATGTAAATCGCTTAAAGGCTTACAACACAGCAGCAAAGGTATACAAATAAATTAATACTGATTTGTATACATACTTTCGCATTACTTTTGGATGGCATTGCTCATTTTTTTAAATATATCAATTACATGTTAAAGTTCCCCAAGTTCGTGTAAATGTAAATGCTATTTTGTTTTGTTAATTAATACCAATCTACGTGTAAAAAGATTTTTCAAATAGGAGTTTTCCTTAAAAAGTTATGAGCAAACAATGAATAGCCACTTTGCAAGCAGTGCAAGCAGTTGTTTTGGTGCTCGTATAGCTGAGTATCTGATAGTCGACTACTATACTCTACTATACATATATTTCGATTTGCTTATAAAGTATTTAGTAGGGAGACAAGGAAAATTCGATTGCATATTAATGGTTGGATTTAGGCGAGTGAACAAAGCGGCTAAAGAAGTTTCGCGATGTAGTTTTCTAGCTGACGGCACAACAGTTGCAACTTGCAATCTCCGCACAGGAAGCACGCTTCTTGTCCACGCAGCAAAGTCAACGTCAGTGGATGTGCACTCAACCAGGACACCTGTCTCCAGTTCTCCAGTTCCCCGCCCTTCTGCCACATGGATAAATGCTGCATGCAGTCTGTAGGAGCACACAAGTGCACAAGGAATCGGGGAATCAGTGAATCAGGGAATAGAAACCCAGAGATTCACTCGATTTAATTCAGTTTGTTTACCTCGAGAGATGGGGGCGACTTTCTGGTGAACAAGTCAACAACAGGGAATTTCGATTTTCATTTCCGATATTAGGATGCACACAACAACTAAATAAGACCAACAGGAATATATTTGCAAATTATTCCAAAGTAGAAAGTGACATGCTGAAATATGTTGGTATTACTTTTCAACCATTTTCAGATCCCCAAAAAAAAAAAAGAGGGGATACCCAAATATACAAGTTGAAAAGCACAAAACGACGGGGACAGTAATGCGAATCGACATTTGACTTGCGAAACCTTTATGTCACTCAGTGCTCAACAGCTCACCAAATGGGCGTATCTGTTGAATGCCCAATGCGATGTCAGAACCAATTTGACTCTTTTGTATCGCGCCCAGATCTTTTTATACCCGTTACTCGTGGAGGTAAAGGGTATATTGTATTGGTTGGAAAGTTTACTAATCTACCATCTAGATATAAAAACATTTTTCAAATCAGACCATACACTAAAAAGTTATGAGCAATTAATGGAATAGTTACTTTGCAAGCAGTTCAAGCAGTTGCTGCATATCTTGCATATCTCCAACTCCCACACACTCAATTTGACTGAGAGTAAGGGGTATCTGATAGTCGAGTAATTTACTCAATACTTTACTCTCTTGTTTCTTTTGGGTGCCTCGGTGGCTCATGCAGGAGTCAAGTCAATAAAGAAATACTTTTCAAAAGTCAACCAAGCCACCGCCTCCGCTTTATGACTCTAGAGATTTCGATTTGGGTATAAATGAAGCATTTTGGCTTGGCTTTTGGTCGTTGGTTCGTTCGCGCTGTTATGCCACATCCGCTCCCTAATCTGTCCCCAAAAAATACATACTAAAATACTGGCGGGACGGGACAATCAGTTTGTAACATTTCTAGGCTTATCGGTTCAACCCGAGAGGACTGGCTACTGGCTAATAAAAAAAAAAAAGGAGACGACATGAGCCCAGGGGACCATGGAGGTGGATTGCTGGATTGTAGATGTGAACGGTCAAGACCACGCGCGGCCTGGGCAACCGTTTTTCAATGGCTTTTGAGGCTTTTGTTATTTTTCGGGGCCCCCAAAAACCCCAGTCAGTGCTTTTCCCTCCACTTTTTGTGTCTTTTTTTTTTGTTTTTATACCCGTTACTCGTAGAGTAAAAGGGTATATTGTATTCGTGCAAAAGTATGTAACAGGGAGAACGAAGCGTTTCCGACCCCATAAAGTATATATATTCTTCTTTTTTTCAAAAAGGTGCCACGCCCCCCGAAAATTTAAATATTTCGGAAAAGTAAAAATGCAGTTTTATTGTGTTTATCAATACCTATCGAAATGTAGAAGAAATTTTTCAAATCGGACCACTCGGTTAAAAGTTATGCATGATCAAAGTTTTATATCTCTCCCTCGCACTTTCTTTAGTTGAGTAACGGGTATCTGATAGTCGGTGCACCCGACTATAGCGTTCTCTCTTGTTTTTTTTTTGTTTTTTGGCCCCATCTGTGCTGGATTTGTCAGGCCTGCGATGGGAAGAGACGAAGAGAGGCGAAGAAAGAGCGCTTTTGCTCCCGTGTCAGGATTCTGTACAAGGACGAGCCGGCACCCCTTCGTTGTACTTTTTAATCGCCGTTTCGGAATTTAATAATTTTAGGTCGCAGGCCGCAGGGCTTGGGCCCGGCCCTTGGGGTCAGGGGGTCAGTCAGGTCACTACTGTGGGCTTTTCGGCCCTTGTCGAAACACATTTTCCCCATTTATTTCTCTCTTAACCATTTTTACACCTGTTTGCCATTTGTTTCAGGGCGAGTAAGTGGCAAAAGATGATCTGGCTGGCTGCTCGGCTCGTGTTCTTGTTTTCCAGCTTGACCTGTTGGCCTTCATTTTTGTTTTGTTTTTTCTGTTCCTTTTTTTTTTCTTTTAAAGTCCCGTGCTCCCAATTTTCCTATGAATGAGGTGACCCGGACCCATGCAGTTGCTTTTCATTTATTTTTGTTGCGCATAAATTCATTATTGCTTACTTGGACGTGGTGGTGAAAAAAAAAATTGTAAAATGTTGAAACAAGGAGTTTATGTTCGACAATAGAGGCCTATTTTTGCGGCAAATAAATTTCAATAAAGTCTTTTTTTAATAAAAACGCTTTGAAGAGCTTTAATTGAACAATTTTCCATTGAGGATTAGGTATTTTTCTCACAAAATTTATTATTTAAATTCTATTTTTATAGTAGTACCTATCCTATTAAAAGAAAAATCTTAAACCTAATAAATATATTATGGATTTTATTACTGATGAATCATCAGTGATGATTGACAATTAGCTCTTTTCTCAAAACAATTATTGTTTATATTTATACCTTTTTCATTATTAGAAAAATCTTAAATACCTGCTAAATCCCGTTTAAATTTATTATAAATAAATAACAGTAAACCTAAAATTTTACAATATTTCTTAGTTCCTATTTTTTTTTGTATTCTATTCAAGTAACAGAAATATTATGTTGTCATCACTACAATTGCAAGAAAAAGCCGAAGAAAAGAGGGGACCACAAATGGGATAGAGATTCCTAGGACGCCGTGGGGCATGTACATTGTACATAGTACCTCTTACTCTGTGTCTGTTAGTTCTACTTTTGCATTTACACACACGTGATGCACACAGAGTCATTAAGATAAGTTAGTCTCTTGGACAATGGGAGCGGCACGTGCGTGACAAGTAAATTAACAACCAATCCCAATCCCAACGTCCGCCCCTTTGGGCCACAATTATCTGTCAGGCGAGCATAAAAATATGTATATAAATGCTCAATTACACCAACGCGTTTTCCAATATCCCCACACACAAACACACACAAACACGTGCCCCAGCCAGCCACACGGGCATCAGAAAAATAAATTATGAACTTACTATCGCCAAACAATTTATCATGAGCTCTAGTTCATATTTCCCGATTGGGCGATAAGCGAAATGAAAGCGAAAATGAAATCGGAAACACGCAGGGATTATTTTGTGATCTTTATGTGAATAAATTAAAAACTCGAATTAAATATATCTCACAAATATGTTTAAAAAATATTTAAAGAAGAAATTAATCAATTCATAAATTAATATTCTGCATTATGTGATTATATAGAAAAAATCCCCACACTTAATTGGCAAATTAAACTTGTTAGTTGAATTAATTTTTAAAGAAGAAATTAATCAATACAAAAACAAGAGAGAACGCTATAGTCGGGTGCCCCGACTATCAGATACCCGTTACTCAGCCAAAGGGAGTGCGAGGGAGATGGAGATATAAACTTTGATCGGGCATTACTTTTTAACGAATGGTCCGATTTAAAAAATTTCTTCTACATTTCGATAGGTGTTGATAAACACAATAAAACTGCATTTTTACTTTTCCGAAATATAAAATTTAAATTTTGTAAAATCTTTATAAGCGATCGTGATCGTTAGAGGGGGCGTGGCACCTTTTTGAAACAAACTTGCGCAGCGAAATTATGAATTTATGAATAATTCATGAAATTAATCAATTTATAAATTAATATTCTACATTATATGGTTGAATATCTATTATCATAGAAAAAGTCCCCGCACTTAATTAGCAAAAAAAACTTGTTATTGGAATTAATCCGCTGAAACTTACCAGGTTCCCTTCAAAAACAAGTTCCAAGGGTGCTGGCGGAACTATCCTTTGTCCTTCGTCCTTTTCCTTTCTTTTTTCTTTTCGTTGCTTCACGTGTCTTGGTTGTTTTTATCGGTGTTTTCAATGTTTATGCTCGAAGGCTTGAAGGACCATGACGATTTTCTGCTGCTGACGACGACAACCTGCAAGATCAGAGGGTTGAAAAGGGGTAAGTTAGCTTTCAGTGTATTTCATTATGTAGATAAGTAGTTTTATTTTCAATTTTAATTAGCCCTTTCACGTTTGAACTATGCACGTGTGTCGCCAAAAGAGCACAAAGGAAGGCCTTGAAACCGGAAAGCTCACTTTACGATGGCATGACGATGGTGTAATGTGTTGGCGGCGATCAACTGTTAGCGGTCGCCTATTAGGCACCTAATCGACCATGGTATCCCGTATCCCATATATCCCACGTATCCCCACCAATATCCCATATCCCATATCCCGAATGCACGCGAATACACGTGAGGAGATGAGGAGGCGATGCTGATTGACAGGCGCAGCCAATTAAGTGGTGCTACCGGGAAACCGGGGATACACCCATGAAACCGAGGACTTGGGCTCCATGTTGATTAGGGGGGGATGGTGATGGTGATGGTTACCATCCTAACCCCAGATAGACACAAACCCCTCTACCTACCTGATGTATTCCAGTTCTAGTGATTCCGGTTGCCCAACGTGTGTGTGTGTTTGCGAGTGTTTCTCCTGCCGGACTGACGATGGATTTATTTCAGAGCACAAAAATGGCAAACACAGGAAACATGCGAGTGGAAGGAAGGACGATTACGAGGGTGCAGCAGCTGCAGCTGCGATTGCGATTGCGAATGCAGCAAAAGCAACAGCTACTGCATTGTCACGACAACGACAACGACAGCTGTCCTGGCAACAGGAATAGGAATAGGAATAGGAATAGTAATACCTATAGCGATTGCGGTAAGAGCGTATGAAATCGCCATAACCAACCCCCATCTTCTGGTTCGCACACATCCCACCCTCCTATCCGAAAAGTACTCGATTCCCCTCCTCCGATATGATAATAATTCAATAGAACTTGGTTATCGAATAAATATTCGGTTATTTTATCGATTTGAAAATGGGTATGTAGGAAATGAATAAAAGATCGGAAACGATAAAATTCAATAGACTATAGGGAATTCTAAAATATGGGCCATTTTACAAATAATCTTATTAAAAAAGATAATATTTTTTTTATTTGCTAAATAATCAATTTATATTGAAATCATTAAGTCAGTGAGTATAAAATGTTCAATCATAATTTTACATTATTTAATGGATAGTATTAGATTATTATAATTATAAAAAATATAAAATTTATTTTCAAATGATTTTCACTGTTTTCAATATTTCCCACATTAAAATATTTCCCACTAAATAATAAATTTATATTAAAATCATTAAATTAGTGAATATAAAATTGTCATTAATAATTTTACATTGTTTAATGGAAAGTATTAGATTTTTATAATAATAAAAAATTTTAAATTGATTTTGATTGTTTTTTCACTGTTCTCCAAATTTCCCACATTAATTTTAAATTATTTAAAGAAAAATATTAGATTAAATATAAAAAATATAACTTTGATCTTGATATTATTAAATAATAATTATTTTCACTGTAAATTGCCCAGCACAAATCGAAATGAAAGGGAATAAATCGTGGAGTCAGGAGAATCCCACAAAGATCCCTGCTGCCTTTATAAATTTATTCACCAACTTCTAACTCCTGTATAGATGTTGCTTATGTTGTTTACTTCGCCTTAAAACCATCATATTTGCGGGCTCCAATCTCGGGCCAGAGATTGCTCCATCTGTGTGCTGAACTGTGGTTGGGTTTGGCTGGCGAGATGAAGCCAGGCCACCACACAATTTGCAAACCGCGTTAAAGTGCCTGCTGCCAAGAGTCAAAGAATCATCAGCTGCTGCTGCTATTTCTATCTCTATCTCTGCACTGATAAAAAATATAGTAGTACAAATAAATATTTGCGTTTAATAGCAAAGATTCCTATTAAAAGTTTAAATTAATATAACATTAAATTAACGAATGGAAATATTTTAAACAAGGCAGAAAATATTATTTTACTTTATTAAATAAAAAGATTTTTATATAAAAATCAAAGTTTAACAAAGTTTAAAATTAACTGTAATTGCTAAATGTAATATTTTCATATTTAAATTGAATAAAAACCGCAACGGATGAAAATCAAAGCGAACAAGAGAGAACGCTATTGTCGGGTTCATACGGACGGACAGACAGACGGACAGACAGACATGGCTATAACGACTCGGCTATTGACCCTGATCAAGAATATATATCCTTTATAGGATCGGAAACGCTTCCTTCTCCCTGTTACATACTTTTGTACGAATACAATATTAAATATGAAATCCTTGGATATACTGCGTTTTTTTTATCAGTGTGGCATGGAGCATGAAGAACTTCATCCCGAGGACGAAAAGGACGACGACTTGACTTTGCAACACGGACTGGTGAGTGGTGAGTGGAGAATGGAGAGTGGTGAGTGGTGTGTCTCACCTTTTCGAGGCTTCCAGTTTTTGGGATGGCGAATTAAAGCTATGTACACGGGGCGATGCGTTGAAAACTGCAGCGAAAATTTGCATAAGCAATTACGGACGCTTTTTGTGCGATGAAGGGGAAGGTGGAGGTGGAGGGGTTAGATGGTTAGCACAAATATTTTCTCCTTCGTCTATTTTGCCGCCAGGTCGCTTGACAGCCAGCCAGCCAGCCAGAGTTTGGAATGGGAAATGGGAAATGGAGAATGGGGATGTAGAATTCAGGATGGAATTGGCTAGGGTTCCCAAGGTTTGCGTTCGCCATCGAAGCAACGACATCATCATCATCCTCGGAGAGACGTCGTCGCCAAGTGGCTGCCGCGAAATGTGTAATGCATCAAAACAAAAATAACAAGTGTCGGGGAAAAAATGCAACATTGCACTTAAGCACAAGGTGTGCCAAAAAAAAAAAGGGGGAAAAAAAACAAGAAAAATAGGAAGGAAGGATGGAAATAAGGTGAGGTTTACGCGACGACGATGAGGCCATGGGCAAAGGGAATGAGTGATTCCAAGTAGCCCTTAATAAGGATCCTTGCAGAAATGAAATATGATCAAAGAACTTTCATAACGAGATGGCATTCAGTTGGCAACGCCTTATTATTATCATATTTATGAATTTATGTTGGCAACGAATTATGATAAGATAATTTATCTTATCCAAATTGTCTTTATAATATTCTAGAAATATTATTTAATTACTCTTTTGTCTATTTATTTATTATTTTATTTATCTAATCAAAATTGTCCTTTTAATATTCTAGAAATATTATTTTATTACTCTCTTGGCCTCTTAAAAAGTTGTTATCAATATTTTAATTAATTTATTTATAATTTTATTTATATAATCGAAATTGTCCTCATAATATTATATAAATATTATTTTATTACTCTTTTGGCCTCTTAAAAAGTTGTTATCAATATTTTAATTAATTTATTTATTATTTTATTTATCTGATCGAAATTGTCTTTATAATATTCTAAAAATATTAATTTATTACTCCCTTGATCTCTTTAAAGCAATGATGAATATATTTTCTTCTGCTTATAAAATATTAAAACAACATATTAAAAACTATAAAATATTAAAATATTTAAAGCTGTGAGTTAGAGTTCTGAAATAAAGTTCCTAGTTCTGAAAATAGGTATTTAAAATTGCAATGTTTGTGCATGGGGGGAAAAACACGGGGAGATGCGCTACATAAAATTCGTATAATAAACTGCAACTCGTCGTCGGGGGGAAAAAGGGAGAAATAGAAATGCTGCAGGGCTTCTTCGCCGACTGAACTTTTGAGGAAATCGGCTCACAGTTTGAGAGCTGTGCAAATTTCCCGCCAGCTAACAAAATTTATTTTTGTGCGCCCATTTTTCGAGGGGAGAGAGTTGTGCATCATCAGCAGCAGAAAAAGCAGCAGCAGCAGGCAATTAAAGTTGCAACTTAAAGCCACCATTTGCCACTTGAACAAGCTGTTTGGTAAACAGAAAATAAGTGGCCAATTTGTTGGTTGCAATACCCTCAAAGGTAGTGAAATTCTGCAGGTCTGCTTGATTTATGGCCGGCAGCATTCGATTGAAGGATGCGGTGCGTTATCTCAATCAATCAATTTTGCACTATAATCAGAAAGTGTGAAAGCGTGTAAAATAAAGTGAGCTGCATATAAATATACAAGTATTTTTGAATTTCTTAAATCTTACAATTTTTTCAAGATAATATTTTACCAGAAAATAATTTTATTTATTTTATAATAATGGTAAAAAAAAGTGTTATAATCTGAGCAAATCTAAGCCTACATAATAAAAAATTAATAAAAAAAATAAATACAAAAAAATTAATAAAAAAAAAACAAAATAAATAAATAAATAATAAAAAAAATATTTATTTATAATAAAGAAATAAAATAATAATAATAGTAATTAAGAAACTCAGAAAAATTGTTGCTGATATTTTTAAAAAAAGATCTAAATAAATAAATGGCTTATGTATTCGATCAGATCATTTCGACCAGACATATCGACCTCCTTTCTTACTTTAGTAGAGGGTTCGAGTTCCGTTCTACGGAAGTCTCGTGCATTAGCCAGTTTATAATATCTGCATTATTCCCGTTCGTTGGCTTTGGTTCTATGGAACCAAACCTAACCGAACCGAACCACCCCGATGATTTAGCTCGCCTCAAAACCAAAAGCCAAAAGCCAAAAACCATAACCAAGGCCCCTTTAGATCCTGTCCAGACCGCTAACGGGTTCGTTAGACGTCGTCGTCGTCGGCGGCCACTACTGCAATCAGTTAAACAATGTTGCATATTAACGCGTAACCCAGCGAGAAATGGCGCCCAACCCAAAAACCCCACAAACAGTGAACTTCCACTTCACATTTCACATCTGCCAGACTGGAGAAGTGGAAGTGGAAGTGGAAATGGTAGTGGATGTGGATGTGGAGGAGCGGAGTGGACGACGCGAACCGCAATATCTTTGCATAAATAAAACATAAATTACCGACAGGCGGCGTTGGTCGGTCGTTCGGTCGATGGTTGGTCTTTGGAACAGGGAAAGGCATCTGGTCCTACGGGGCATGCACAGAAAAAAAAATCGATATGAAATTAGGATCAATTCAACCTTATTTCATATCAATAATAAGCCGATATGACTTATGTCAAATTTATGATTTAAACCTATCAACTTGGTATTTTATCATATATGAAATACCAAATTTAGTATTTTTTGAAAAAATAATGTAAGATAAGGTAAACATAATCTTTATTCATATCAAAATGACATGAATAAATTGATCTTTAAAAAATATGAAATTGACCAGCACATATCAATCTGATCTTTTGTCAATTTTTTTTTCTGTGTGGGTATGGATGGGTGTATGGGTCGTCTATGGGTCTGGGTGGGCTAATTAAAACACTTGATGGCCTCTTCTGCCTTCTCTCTCCATCGCCACTCGACTACTGGGCGTCTGGCGTCGTCTGGTGTCAAAACCTCCTAGCTGGCGGCCTTGTTGATGGAGAGGAGAATTTCGAATGGGCCCCGAAGGCTGAGAAGGATGATGTTGTTATTACACTTTTTTCGTCCTCCTGAACGAAGGGGGTGTCCTGGTGTCCCTGGTAATGGTAAGCTTTATCCTGGAGGCGTGTCTGCTTTATTACGCGGAAGGGACAGCTGTCGATGTCAAGTTTTTTTGGCCTCTCTCTTAGCTGAGAAAGCAGAAAGCAAGTTGCAAAAAGCAAATGCCAACAGCTCACCTGTCACGCATTGCAAATAATTTATTGATATTAAGTGCTATTAATTATGATGCCATTTAAGAAAACGTATTCATTGGAGAATTTTGCTCGGGTTGGCTGGTTTTTGAGGCTTTGCTCTCGATTTCGGTTTGTTTGCGATTTATTTGGTCTGGCATAAATTGATTTCGTGAGCATAGCCACGGAATTTTAATGTATATTCAAGATTGAAGAGGAGGAGATGGAGATGTTGTGGTAAACTGATTTACTATCTGCACTTAAATAAAAAGACGACGAAATTTTATAGGATTAAGGTTTGTACAATGTAGAACAGACTTGTATAATTGAAAATGTTCCCAAAATAATAATTTAAGGTGTATAAGGTGTTAGGAAATGCTTTATGTGGTAGAAAGAAAGAAAATCCCTTGAAAACATGCTCGATTTTACACACAACTACACACACTACATTGGATTTTTAGAACATACACTGGGAAAAAAGGGAGAGTACATTTAATATACTTTTCTTTGGGAGTTGTAGATAATATTTAGCTTGTTAATATTTTTAAAATATTTAGTTATTCCGGTTACTTTAATATTTTCTTGCAAAATCGAATAAAAATCGAACAGCAATGGCTGTAATTTTTTAATCTAAACTAATATAAGTGTTCCAATAAAAAATGGGTCAGTGGTAAATTCCTACCAGAGCGGATTGACATAAAAATCTAGAAAAATCAACATAATTCTAAAATAATTAGTAGACGTGTGTGAGGTACAAATTAAAACAATAAACGACCCCAAAGTGCCCCAAAATTCGATACGTTTTTTTTATAACTTATAAATGGTGGGGAAATTTCCCATAAAACACCAATATCCAATTTTTACTAGTGTTCATCGGACGACTGAGGACAAATATTGGAAATGGGCGAACTTGGTAAATGCTGTAAAGTTGGCATCATACCCGTCGTCGTCTCCGTGGGTTTATAGAGGGTCACGTGCTAACTTGGTTCATTTTATGGATATTTTACCAGTGCCTCCGACACGTTTACTTTTAGTGTAAAGCGTCATCCAAAAAGGAAGAGCGCTGAAAGGGAAAAAAAGAGTCCACTGGGTTTTCCGCGTTTATTCGCCTCTATTCGTTGTTGTAACAGTTACGGCAACTTGTTTTAGTTGTCAGACAATTGCGATTGGGAAGAGAGCATGACAAAAATGAAAAGCTATAAAAATTTCGAACATAAAATTTAACTTTTGCTCCCTCTTTCTGTTAGTGCGGGACATTAAAAATCTAGCGTTGCACTCTCTTCTAGACTACAACTAAAAACCAAAACCAAAAAATAAGAAAATAAAAAAAGTGTAGATAAGAGGAATGCGGAATGGAGAATGAAGATGCGCAATCCCCAAGAGCTTTTCGCCCGGTTTATCTTATTTGAGCCAAACGGCGTAAGTCGTTAAAGCCAAGCGGATTGTGCTATTGAATCTGTGCACCAGGACCTCTGCTCCAAGTCTTGCCCACAATTTTATGGCATAAGCTGATGATGGCTGCAAACAATCTTGCAAACTTGCAGCTAAAGTGATCAGATAGGTAAAATAAAAAAAAATAACAAATTAATATTTGTTTAAAACATTTTGTATTAATTTAACCTTTTTATTTACAACCCGCATGTAAATTCGGCATTCTGCAAGATCAATTTGATATTAAACATTTTCGATATCGAAAAAGAGCCAAAAGATGGCGACTAAAATAAGTGGAAAAAGAAATTCTAAGAGAGCTTCCGTATATATCCTTTGAGCATGAATGAGATTCTTTAAATCACATTTCTCTTAATAGAAAAAAATTCATTTTAATTCTTACGGTATTTTTATTATTTTTAATTAATAGTTAGTTAGTTAATCCTTCTCGGCTATCATTACTACATGGGTGTGCTAATAGTGGTTGTAGTTGTATACAGCTAGTAAGGATAGATTAAAATCTGACTTGAGCTTAATGGAGCTCGGTGCTTCATACATATATGTAACTTTCAGTGGCGCCATCGTCCAGCTGTGGACGTTTTTTTCGTTTTTATTTTTTTCCTGGCAAATTTCATTTCGGCGATTTAATCAAGCGAGTCAGGCCAAAACCGCCCATTTAAGTTACGTGCAAACCTCACGAACCAGCGACCCTGTGAGAATCAGGGGAGGGTGGTATATGGTACATGGTATAGGGCATAGGGTACTGGGCGTATAGGGTGCCATATGCCCTATATGGCACATGGTACAAGGCAGGGCGGCCACACATAACGTTCCAAATAATAAACGAAATCAAATTAATGTAAATCGCGTCGTACCCATACTTTCTCGTTTACGTATACGGCACTACAATTTTAATAGCTACTGCGGTTTTGCGTGCAATTAAACATTTCGTTTCAGCAGGCGGAGAGTTAGAGTTTCGAGGTGTCGAGAAGTTGGGGAAGTTTAAGGAGGGAGGAGGAGGGAGGGAGGCCGTGGCTTAAGGGCTGGATATGGAAACATTTAATGGAGAGAGAGACATGATCCGGGAAATAGCTCAAAGAGCTTGTACTTTTTAATAGCGGCGGGGGAAATTAAATGGAGTTTAATTTACTCGTTTTCATCACAATGGAATTTGAGGTAACTCGATTGAAAGTCTACAGAATTACTGTTCCTTTCAACGGTGGAAATTCACTGAGTAATACAACTCAGTACTACGATTCTTGATCAGGGTCCGTCCGTTTCGGAAAAGTAAAAATGCAGTTTTATTGTGTTTATCAATACCTATCGAAATGTAGAAGAAATTTTTCAAATCGGACCATTCGTTAAAAAGTTATGCGTGATCAAAGTTTTCTATCTCCATCTCCCTCGCACTCCCTTTAGCTGAGTAACGGGTATCCGTCTTGATATTAATATTATATTATTATACGGGGGAGAAAACCCCCCCCCCCTTTAATAATTAAAGGAACTGCGGTATTCGAAAAGTATGCAACAGCAAATTAAGTGTATGTTATTACCATATATATATTGTACTTCAACTTTAATTCACTCATTTTCATTACAACGTGAAGCTAATTCACTTGAAAGACTATAGAATCAGCGATATGTTTCGTTGTTGCTTTGTTGCCTTGTTGAAATCCCCCAAAAAAAAAGCCCTGTTGGGTTGGCCAAGTTTCAAGCGACCGAAATTGACTTTCGGCGTCATCCGTTGTGAAGGACCCCATTGTGAAGGAGGAGGAGGAAGGAGCTCTTACAAAGTTTGTCTCGTTGGACACTTTTTCGACTTATCACGTCTTTCGTTTCGTTTCGTTTCGGCCAAGTCGGTAGTCGGTAGTCTATAGTCTATAGTCTAAAGTCATACCACAATGCAAGTCCTATGTACGTATGTCCTTGGCTAATGCTGAGGATCTTTGTTTTGCTCCCGGTGTTCCCATTCCATTGTCGAAAATCGGTATTCATATTCCCGCCGGGGGGGGCACAAGAAGGATTGTTGGCTGTCGCCGGAGCTGCAAGCTGCTCTCCTCCTTTGTGGGCCGAAATATCGGACAAGCACTTGTCACTTTTCACTGCAGTTGGCAACAGAAATAGCAACAGCAACAGCAACTGGCGACAAACGACAGAAGACAGACGACAGACGGCAGGAGACGACAGGAGGAGCGGAAGGCAATGGGTTGAACAACAGGATGGATGGTGCAGCTTCTCGCATGGCTGATGCTAAAAATGCATCATACCAGATGCCACAGAAAGAGAGAGAGAGAAAGACTCCTGAATAGGTCATTAACTTTGGCTAGCTTCGTCACTTCAAGTGCGGTTTTTAAAATTGATTGAAGCAATTTAAAAAGTCTTCCGGTGGACGATGATGACACTGGTCGACAAAAATTTTGATTACGAAACCCCCACTCGCATCATATATATTCAGGTGGGAAAGTGAGGAAAAACAAGAAAGGAAGCTAGCTTCGGCCACCGAAGCTTATATACCCTTGCAGATAATTCATATTATTCACTAATTTTCCGATCGTTTCGATGGCAGCTATATGATATAGTTGTTCGATATTGATAAAATTAAAATCGAAATTCGAAAACATTTAAAAAGAGTCATATCCCAGAGTAGAAAAGAATACAATAAAAGTCAACGAAGCAATAATTTATTTCCTATTAAATTCCCATTAATTTTCCGATTGTTCCTATGGCAGCTATATGATATAGTCGTTCGATTTTGAAAAAATTTTATTCGAAATTCAGAATTGGATAAAAAATGACATTTCTAAAAGTAGGCAGTTCTAGGTTCAAAAACACCTAAGAAATAATTTTTTTAGATTTTTGTTCCCCGATTATTCCTATGGGAGCTATATGATATAGTTGTCTGATCCGGCTCGTTCCGACTTATATACTTTGGGACTTTTGGGAAAGTTTTAGCCCGATAGCTTTAAAACTGAGAGACTAGTTTGCGTAGAAACATACGGACAGACGGACGGACAGACGGACGGACAGACGGACGGACAGACGGACGGACAAACGGACAGACGGACGGACAGACGGACAGACGGACATGGCTAGATCGACTCGTCTAGTGATGCTGATCAAGAATATATATACTTTATGGGGTCGGAAACGTCTCTTTCACTGCGTTGCAAATTTCTGACTAAAATCATAATACCCTCTGCAAGGGTATAAAAAGTGAGGAAAAAGCGGACGGATAAATCTGGAAAACGTTTTCGTTTTATTCGGATTCAGATTCAGATTCGTTTGGGTTTTCAGCTTTCCCCCCCCCCGTTTCACCATCATTCCATTTAAAAAGCAATTTGATTTATTTGCCATGCAAACGCCAAACAGCGACAAGAACAATGCCAGCGACAACAAACAACCAACAACCATCGTTGATTGTTGTTCGTGTTGGTGTGGTTGTTGCCGTGGTTGTTGCTGTGGTTCCTGCTCCTGCTGCTGCTGATTTGGCCGACTCTGTTTTTGTCAGGCGGCACTCGAAGCATGAAACATACCAGACTGACTCCATATATCCAAACACAAACACACAAATATATATATATATATATATATATAGAGAGAGGGAGCCAGCCATCCAGCCCAATGTATAATTATAATGGCATTTTGCCAAAATACTTTACAAAAAATGAAACACAAACACATGTTTCTATGTCAAGGCGATATGCCCGATATAGGGGCGTGGCATTATAATGGGTGCATTATAGTTGGCCGACTCGAATGCAACATGGCGCATTAAGCACAGCGTATGCTAAACTTTCGCCAGGACGCAAAACACAAACCAACATGATAGCAGCAGTGATATCATTGAGGATTCCACTGCAAACTGAAATTGAAACTGGGAAACTGGGAAACTGAAACTGCTGCACACAACAATGGGGTCTTTTGGGTGGGTGGTCCTTCTGAGGAAATAATCCTTTTGTTATGCCCCCACAAGAGGGTATTACAACTTTTGGTCGGGAATACGCATTTACCAACTACCTTCGTTAAGAGACGAGAAACTAGCTCATTAAAATCGAAAGAATTAGCGATTATATCTTCCGGGGAAATAATCTTGTTGTTATGCCCCCAAAATGGGTATTACAATTTTGGGTCTGGGATACTCATTTACCAACTACCTTCGTTATTTTGCCAGTAGATTACAGAGTCTGTAATATAGACATTACATTGGAACACAACGAATTTATACTAATTATGCCACTTCCATATTGATGAAGATATTGGGTTGGCAAGAAAGTCATGTCGTTTTTTTAGTAATCGTTTTTAATCTAATTTATTTACGACTAATCGACATATCTTAAATCTAATAAATCTATAAATAAATCTATCCCATTAAAATCGAAAGAAATATCGATTAAACCTTTTGAGGAAATAATCCTTTTATTAGGTATTATAATTTTGGGTCTGGGATACTCATTTACACACTACCTTCGTTATTTTGCCAGTAGATTACAGACATTACATTGGAACACAACGAAGTTATACTAATTATGCCACTAACCTAGTGATGAAGATACATACTTTATAAGGTCGAAGGAGGGAGATGTGTGCTTCAAATTGCGTTTCCGGGCGAAATATCGATTGGATTGCCAAGTCATAATTTCGTTAAGAATGGTTTAACCCGCAAGGAGGCAAGAAGGAAATTTCAGTAGGATGCAAGTGAAAGGGTTAACGGACGGCAATTGGATGAGGGGGTGGGGATGGGGATGGGATATTTGTGAGCAGCAAAACGGGGGCAGGACATTATGAAAATGTCGTTGTCGTTGTCGTGGGCAACATATAAATTGCATTTTGGAAAATGTTGCATATCATATATATAAATGTAAGGGAAAATAAATCAACTTTGTTGACATTTGTCAGTTTCTTTTTTTCTGTTCTGTTCTGTTCTTTTCCATTTTTTTTGCAGTTGCTGTTGTTGTTATTGCTGCAGTTGGTATATTTGTCATTGCAATTGTTATTGTTGTTGCCATATATGTTTATGTTCTGTTCCTGCTGATGTTCCTGTAGCTATTTCAGCTGTGCTGTGCTCCTCCTCCCGCCTCCTAAAATCCAAGCACAAAATTCAGTTTTTGTGTGTGTTCTTTTCACTTGCCCCATGTTTTGTTTCGTTGCGTTTCTTTTCGTCTCGTCTCGTCTCGTTTCCTTTTTTTCTACCCGTTACTCGTAGAGTAAAAGGGTATATTGTATTCGTGCTAAAGTATGTAACAGGTAGCTTTTCCGACCCTGTGAAATATATATATTCTTGATCAGGATCACTAGCCATGTCCGTCTGTCCGTATGAAAGCTGAGATCTCGGAAACTACAAAAGCTAGAATATTGGGATTACCAACACATATTCTTGGGCTTCCTACGCAGCGCAAGTTTCCTTTAGGCGAGCGCCACGCCCCCTCTAACGCCCACAATCGCCCACAAACGTCTGGCGCCCACATTTTTAAAGATTTCGAAGAAGTATAATTGCAATTTTGTTGTGTTTAGTTATACCTATCGAAATGTAGAAGAAATTTTTCAAATCGAACCATTCGTTAAAAAGTTATACCCGATCAAAATTTTCGCACTCCCTTTAGCTGAGTGACGGGTATCAGATAGCCGGGACACCCACCCGACTATAGCGTTCTCTCTTGTTTTTTTTTTGCGCTTTCATATTTTAGCCCTCTCCGCTAGAAATGTCAAGCGCACTTGCACGACCTCCCAGCCACGCCTTTCAACTGAGTGCTCCTTATGCTTCTGCTGTGTTGACTGACAAAATGCTTCTAAGTGCACAATATTGCTCACATGGCAATGTGGGCGAATGGGCGGCGAATGGGAGAACTGTTTGCTCCAGAGGTTCGTCGCTCCATTGGGGGAATTCCAGGGGGGATCAGACTGACAATAAGCAAATGACTAGAGCAACAAGACGTATACGAATAGGAATACGAGAATACGCAACACAGCACACTAACAGCAGAGCAGCAAAAGCAGCAGAAGCAGCAGCAACATCAACATGGCAAGACTTTTTGAAAACTTTTAAAAGCATCTCCACACCTCACACTTTTCCTGGGCTAATGCGAGTTTGCCAGGAACTCATTATCTGCTAGATTCACCGGGCTAGATTCACCAAAAGCTACCTGAAACATAAATGCACTTAAAGAAAAAAACAACAACAACTTAACATTAAGGAAAGTAAAAAGAATTAAGCTCTAAAGTAAACACAATATTTCTTCACTTTACGAAATATAAAATTATCGTTGGAGATAAAATTAGAAATTAAAGAAATTTGGGTATTCAAAAAGTATGCAACAACAAATTTGTTTTAATATACCCTCCCCACAACTAAATTCTAGATCCCAAACTGTTAGGAAGATATTTTTTAGAGATATTAAAAGGTATATCGACTATAGTTGTATTAAAACATTTTACATTTTCTTGGATCTCTTGAAAGTGGTTAAATCTTATATTATCGAACGTAAATTTCCACCTAAACTGAACGTAAGTAAGTTGTAAATAAATGTATACTGCAGAAACGTAGTTAATAAACCAACGGGAGACCAGCACATTCACGATGTAGTGCGTTCTTTTATGGTAGTTACCCCATTTAATTTGACTTTCCCCAAAGTTAAGCAGATAGTTCAGGTTGGAACTTAAAGAGCGATAGTAACAAAAGTGGGATGTCGTGTTCGTCAACATTAAAAATTTAAGCATCAATGGCAATGCAATCGCGGGCTATAAATCAGAGTCTATAAAATGCTCCAAATGTTTCCTCGTGCAGATAACTTATCTTCGAGTCAGTCAGGGCTAAAAATAAAATCATCGGGATGGTGGAGTGTGGAGTGGGTTGCTGTGGGTTGCAGAGTGGGGTGTCATTTTCGAGAACACGCCCCTCCAACTGATAATATTGAATTCGCCTGATAACGGACAAAGCCGCTTATCGCACATCGCACATACACTTTCGATAAGTAGGAAAAGCTCGCTGCTGCTGCTCGCTCGACGGCATAAATCAAAAGTGAATGTTAAACAAAGGCGACAAACGAAACGAAACGAAACGCAGCATGGTAAACAAAATGCAAAGAGCAGCAGGGCAACATTTACTGCATTTAGCCAGCAGCTCACTCCATAAACTACTACAAACTGTGTAAAATGTTATAAAATGTGCAAAATGATTTGATGATTCCCCGTATAAAACATGGCGCTTTTGTTGTTTGTGTTGTATTTGAGCTTTTGTCAACTCGTGCTAGAAAAACCCAAAACCCAAAACCCAACTTTACCCAAAACACACAGTAACTGGAAAAACTCTGAAACGCAATCACCTTTCTTTTTTTTTTTGTAACGTTAAAGTTGGTTTTACTGCATAGACTTCTATTATATGTCATTACAAGCAACTAAAAAGCGCACACATATAGTGCATATAAATAACTATAACTAACTATAACTTGGAGTTTCTCTACAAATGTGGACGACCTGTATGGGCCCCATGCTGATTAAGTTGGTTTCCAATGTTTGCTGTACTGTAATTTAAACTTTAGATACAGAAAAAAAAAAATGTAATACATATGTTTTTTAAGAACTATTATTTAGAGTGAGAATGTATATTATTATTTAGCTTTAAATTCATGAAATATCATAATCGACTTTAATAATAGAAATTAATTATAAGTGTCAAAAAGTATGCTACAAAAAGGGTTATTTTTTTCATTGCCTACTTTTAGACACCTTTACAAGTGATTTCAAAACTCTTCATTCGTTATTTCTTTAAATTAAAAGACACTCTGATTAATATCTGTAAACTTAAACAAGAAATTCCTTTGGATCCGATCTGTTTGTCCTTAATTTGAAGTCTGAATTATGGCTCGAGGCATTTTGATTTTTTTGTTCTCCTACAAAGTCCCCCAAACCCAATTGTTTGTCACATTTGCGCCCATTTGCCAGGCTGAAAATACCCTAAATGTTCTTCTCGTTTTTTCTCCCTTTTTGTTTTTTTTTTTCTCTTTCGGCTTTCGGCTCTCGTGCTCAAATCTCTTATCAATCACAAGGGACCCTCATTTGATTTTTGGCTGAAAGAGACATTTGTGACACCCCAGCTGGTAATTGTTTGTAAATGCTGACCTCTCGGGAGCCATTTCGAGTTGGCCAAGAGCAAAAATCGTGAATGTAGGACAGCGTTTGAGGGCCAGCCTAATTAGTAGCGGCGAGTGGGTGGTTGATGGTGAAGTGCACAGAAAAAAAAATTTGATATGAACCTGGGTCATTTCTACCTTATTTCATATCAAACAAAAACACCTCTTAACGAGGTAAAAAAATAGTGACGACCGCACCTTCAACATACAAAAGATCTGATATCATATTTTGTGACGAAAAATAATTTTACATTCGAAAATATAAAAACACTTTCTAAAATTTACTCATTCGGCCCGCTTCAGACAAATTTATAAGATTTTACCCACACGAACATTTTCTATTGTAGCGTGCCGAAAAAGTAAATTTTAGAAAGTGTTTTTATATTTTCGAATGTAAAATTATTTTTCGTCACAAAATATGATATCAGATCTTTTGTATGTTGAAGGTGCGGTCGTCACTATTTTTTTACCTCGTTAAGAGGTGTTTTTGTTTGATATCAGAAGTTTTTAAAGGGACAATTTATACCCTGGGTTTAATTTACATATTAGTATACCTCATACCATGTCCAAAAGTCATCCCCATATAACTTAGTTATTAATTTATTTATTTATTTTTTATTTATTAAAGTTAATAATTGTATAATGGAACGGTTTAAAACAATTTTACCGATTCCTTGACCCTAAAATACAGTTTGGATATGCACATACAAAATTTAATGCTTCTAAGCACGTTAGATAAATAATTGTAATTTTTTTAAAGATTAAAAAATTAGTTTTTGTCATTCAATAATTGTTAAAACACTTAAAACTTAACTTTTAATCATTAAAAATTGTTAAAGGACTAGTAAACGATGAGAAAACATGAATTCCATAAGGATCCGATAAGAGTGAGAGAGTAGCCCTACTTGCTGCAACGTGTTTTCATAAAAAAAGCAGAGGCCATTTTAAAAAAAAATTCGATATTTTAAAAACTAAAAATGGCTCCAACTGTTTACAAAAATCGATTGTAACTAACAATATGGCGCATATATTGATTTATAAAAAAAAATTTTAAAACAAAATTTTTTAGAATCTTAATTTGTTTTTATTTTTAAGAAAATAAAAACTTATTTTTTTTAACATTTTTTTTTTTAAGAAGAGGTTTTAGAAGAATTAAATCAAAACACATGAAGTCACGCGGATTCATATAACCGGAGATAAAGATTTTCAATGAGAGGGTACTTTTTCAAATTTGTCAATTTTTGGAAAACTTTAAAAAATTCTAACTAAAAAAATAATTTTTTTTCGGACAAATCCTGATACACGTGATTGCTCATTTTCCGAATAGAACATGAAAAAAAATTTTTCAGGCAAATAAAAAATGTAAAAATTTTTTTGGCCCAAAACTGTTCGGCTCGTAAATGAACGGCCCTTAGGCAGCATTAATTGTTATGAGCTGGCAAAAGTGGCTATTTTCGTTTCTTAATAACTTTTAAACTCGATTTTTTACAGTAATGTGTTATATACCAAAATTTAAGGAATCTCAAGGGCTATAAAGTTTAAAGTTGTAAGGAAAATCGTTAGAGCCGTTTTTGAGAAAATTTAAAAAAAGCTAAAAAAAAAGTTTAAAAAAATGTTATTTTGTTTATATCTTTTTAACTATTACATTTACACAAATTGCATATACAAGGCGTTTATAGCATTTAAAAATACCTTTCAAACGAGATGGAGCACAAGTCTGTAGTTTTAGTAGTATAGAAGTTACGGCTTTCCGAATTTTAGCTATTTATAGCTGTTTTCCCGCTAAACTAGCGGGTTTTTCCAAAAGTGGTAGAACAAAAGTTGTTTATATCGATGTGATGAACGTCATATCAAATTTTCAGAACTTAAAAAACATGTTTTGGACAAACTGACAAACTGACAAACTGACAAACAGAATTAAATTTTCATTTTGGGAAGAAGAAGAAAATCTTATTTTGGCTATAACTTTTGAACGGAGCGTCCGATCTTCTGATATGACCCCTCATATTAAGCGCATTTTCAGTAGCAATACAACTAACGTAGTCCGGGGGGCCAATTATCCCCACCGGCCCCAACAGATCCAAATTTCTAAATTTTCACTTTTACACTTTCACCGCTCTCCCTCCCAAACCAATTGATTTTCTTGAGGTCTTGGTATGCAATCCTTTAAGTTTTAGCAATACCTTTAATTTGGTGTATTACTCATTACGATCGGACTATCACAGCAGATTTTCAATTTTGCGGCTATATAATAGTAGTCGCCTTCGCACACTCTCCTGGTGCGCTTCGTCACTACATGGACTGCCGTCCATAGTGATCAATAAAAAGCTGATAATGTCAAATTTATGATTTAAACAATCAACTTGATATTTGATCATTTCATAATTTCACAAAATGTATAAAAATACTGTTTTAAGATACCGAATTTAGTATTTTTTAGACATAATCTTTATTCATATCAAAATGATATTTAATCTTATCAATCTGATATTTTGACAATTTTTTTGTCTGTGTGGATGGTACCGAATTTAGTATTAAAAAAAATATATTGTAAAATAAGATAGACATAATCTTCATTCATATCAAAATGATATTTATTCTTATCAATCTGATATTTTGACAATTTTTTTGTCTGTGTTGATGGTTTGCCGGGTTTTCGGTTTTGGGTTTGGCTCGAACATGGCCTTGAGGGTACTTTCCGTTACTGTTACTCTGCTGCTGACGTTTTCGGCTCATGTTGCTGCTGTTACGGCTGCTTCTGCTTCTGCTTCTGCCACTGCTGCTGCTGTTGCCTAATGAGCGTCAATTAAAGTGGCATTAACGCAGCTCGACGGCCAAGTGGGACCCACCAAAGCGATCCGATCAATCAAGGCACAATGGCAAGGTGATTGTTGCAAAAGGGAAAAAGGCTTTCCCTTTGGTTTAGCATATTTTCGCTGCGTGTGTTTCAGCATTCTCCTTTCCCCCCTTCTAGTAGAAATAAATTGAGTGGAAATAATTTTTTTATGTTCTCTCTCCCCGCCTTTATCTGCCACCCATTTTCTCTGTGTGTTGTGTTGTATGTTGCCTGCCTTTTTTTTATGAATTTGTCGTTCGTCTCGTTTGCCTTGCCCGTTTTATTGTTGGACTTAAGTAGATTATTTGTTTATTAACACAAAAGGCAGTCGTCGTCGTAGTCGTCGGACCCAAACAACAAAAAGGGGTCGCGGAGCGGAAGAGGCAAATGCAAAGGAATAGTAGACGAAAAGTCTCGGGATCCCATTGTTGCTAACTGGCCAGCCCAGAAAAAAGTAGCCCTATTTTTTTCATATTCCGTCTGGAAGAACAACCGTACTTATTGTTTGCTCGACTTGCTGACATTTTCGTTAACAGCGGAAATAAAGAAATAACGGGCCCTGCCCTACAAAATATGTGGCCTACTTTCGAGCGTAAATTTTATAAGAGCCGAGCAAAAACCACTTGGGTTTTCAATTCACTTATCAAGGTGTCTAAAAGTATGCAGTGAGAGAAAAAGAAGAGCTCGTCTTTTCTCGCTCTGGCAGATTGAACATTTTTTATTGCCTACTTTTAGACACTTTAATAAGCGATTGCAAAAGACATAGTTTGAAATCTGTAATATATGAGATATCGGGCATAACTTTTTAGCGAATGGTCCGATTTAAAAAATTTCTTCTACATTTCGATAGGTATTGATAAACACAATAGAAATGCATTTTTACTTTTCCGAAATATTCTCTACGAGTAACGAGAATAAAAATACCAATTAAGTGATAGAGTTGCATTTTTTGAAGTATTCACTGCTTTTGAAGCAAATTACTTTTTCTTGCATATCTTTTAGACTGAATAAAGTTATAAGTATTTCATAAAACGGTCCAATTTTAAAAGTTTTTTCCACCTGTATAGGTAAATATATATTGCCAATGCAAACTTATTTCGCCCAAAAAACTTTAAATTATGGATGCTTCAGAATTTTATGGCTTGCGGGGGCGGAAGACGAAAAAGAAGGATGGTGCCTTCGAAATTCTGATTTCGTTCGTCATTTGAACTTTGTCAGTTCCGCAAGCGCTCATCGATTTCAAGGGACTCGACGACTCCAGCGTTTATTTTTGTTTTGCCCATCTTCGAATTGATGGCGGATAGTGATGTCACCGGTGGTTCCTTGATGGCTCTGAGACGACAAGCCCTCGCTACCTCAGAAACAGCTCGGCGGATATTATCTCAGAGAAACTTCACCCCCCAGCCCTTCTAACCGAGCGAGCCTCATTATCAGAAGTAATTTAACTTTAAGGGTGCTTCATCGCTAATGAAGGACCCCCTTTGCCCCTTATCTTTTCACTTTCTCCACGAGCAGCTGTTCCGGTCATCTAAAAGCTGCCGTTTTTCGGAAAGGTTGGAAATCGCCTAGAGCTCTCTGGGCCTCGCGCGAAGGACCAAATTATTTCCGACAAAATTAAATTGCAGTCGAGCATCCGCAGCCGGTAAAGTTTGATAAAATTACCTTAATGATTGGCCACTTTTTGAACTAAAAGTTCAGTTTACATCTGCCTTTGACCTATGAAATTCAAATATATTAGTAGTTATAATTAATTAAAGTGATCTTGAGAAACTTGATTAATTCGTTACACAGAAACAAATTTGACAAAAGATCAGACTGATATGTGCTGGTCAATTTTATATTTTTTAAAGATCAAGTTATTCATATCATTTTGATATGAATTAAAGATTATGTTTACCTTATTTTACATAATTTTTTCAAAAAATACTAAATTTGGATAAAATATCAAGTTGATAAGTTTAAATCATAAATTTGACATAAATCATATCGGCTGATTATTGATATGAAATAAGGTAGAATTGATCCTAATTTTTTTTCTGTGTAGCGGAAATTTTAAGGCTTTTGATTTAAATACAAAATATTTTAGCTCGGTATTTTTGTATTATATTATACTTATTATACTCCTAATATTAGTAGTTATATTTGTTGAAGTGATCTTGAGAAACTTGATTAATTTGTATATAGGTAATGCCATTTAAAATGTTTTTTTACTTTTCTATTATTTATTTTGTTTTCACGAAAGGATATTTCAGGAAAGTAGGGTTATATTCTGTTGGGAACTCCCTACATTTTTAGAGAATACATTTGAAAATTGAAAACCCTTTTTCTCATTTTTTGTTCAACTACAAATGGCAAATCGTCTTTGGGTAAACCCAAATTTGAATATTTTGTTGAAGGTGGCTGGTTCTGGCTGGCGCCGAAATATTGATGTCGTTGTTAGTGGCATTTGCATTTGCATTTGCAGTTGGGAACAGTTGGGTTTTCAGGTTTTGGGTTTTGGTTGTGGGTGGAATGCAATTTCTGTGTTTTTTTCATCATTTTTTTTTTTTTTTAGCAATACTCAAACATAAATATAAACGAGTGCCGCGGGGCACACAAGTCGGTCTTTAAAGTCACTGATGGTAGTAGTTTATACATCGGGTGAAAATGCTGCTGGCGGCGCTGACAATCGCAGCGATTTCTTTGTAATTTCATCGATTTTGGCAACGACTTGGCTCCTGATGCCTGATAAAATTAATGAACATTCAGAGCTCTGACCTGAAAAATGAAATGCACCAACGCTGCGCTGCTGTCGTTTTTGCCTTCAGTTGCTAGTTGCTAGTTGCTATTTGCTGCTGATGTTGCAGTTTCACTTGATTTCTAAAGCGATTGCAGGGGGAAGAGAAGTGGAGACCCTTGGATGATTGAACAGGCGAACGAACAAAAACAAAATCAATTTATTTGCGATTATTCAACGGATGCAAAAACAGAATAGTACAGAAAACAGCAGCTAAATCAATGGCCAGTGGCTCTTGGATTTCAAGGAGCTCTGCTCTGCTTCGAGGAGACCCTCAAAACAGTTGAATGAATAAACAACAAGATATATGCTCTTCAATAAATAACGCAGAATAAAGTGAAATCCGTTTATTGCAACTAATTGCATTCAATTGAACTTTTATGGGCTCCCCAACTCAAGTGCCAAGTGCCACTGGGCACTTTGCTAATAATGCATCGGACAACTTACTTTCTGCTGCTCCGTTAAGAAAACTCTGCTGCCAGGGGCTAAATCAACAATGTACTATAGTACTGTGTACTATTGCTCTTGGCATTCCACAATCCACATTCCACAGCCGAGTGTAAATCGCCCGGAGGATGCACTGCATCGTGCTGCATATTAAAGTGTTTTTCAGTAAAAGAAAGGTCAATTGGTCGGTCAATTTCGATAGAAATGGCCGGCGGCAATGATCGCTGCAATTACAACAGTTGCGGGGAAAATGTTATAAGCAGGCATACGTAAATTGAGTACCGTTTATAGTATAGCTTGTATTCAGCTTTAATTTTCTGAAATTGTAAGTGTCTATGGGTGTCTATGAAAAGACTGTAAGACCTGTAAAGCCCACACTCTAAAAAAAATCTCATTAAATTGTGGATAATCCTTTTTTTATTGATTTATTATTATTTTTCTTCAAAAGATAGAACATAATTTCTACCAAAAGCGCAAATATTAGTTTTCCACCCTAAACTATCAGTATTTTGGCCGTAACAATAGGAATTATGATCCAAATATGGAGTGTCATACCTTGTTAAACTCGTCATTTAATTCCCAATCGACTGACATTCAAGCCTATAAAGTTTAATTTTTGTCCATTTTTTGCTAAAAATCGTGATGTAACCCCTTATCAAAAATGCGAAAATTGGTCAAAAAATTAATTTCTCAGAAAGTGATGGGGATCGATAGTTTAGCTTGTTAGCTGCTCGGAACAGTCGGTCTTTTAGCTGTGGGCCTTGATTTGTCCAAATTACGACTGAAAAACCGAAAAAAAACAGTATTTTGGTCTAAAATTCAAATCCATATTTTTCACCCTAAAATATCAGTATTTTAGTCGTAAAAATGGAAATAATCATCCAAAGATAGAGTGTCATACCGCATTGAGCTCGTAATTTAATTTCCAATCGATTGACATTCAAACCTAGAAAGTTTAATTTTTGACCATTTTTTGCAAAAAATCGTGATGGATCAAAAATGCGAAATTTCGTCAAAAATTAAATTTGCAAGAAAGTGATTGGGATCGTTAGTTTAAGTTGTTAGCTGCTCAAAACAGTCGGTCTTTTGGCTGTCGGCCGAGAATTGTTCAAATTACGACTGATAAACCGCAAAAAAAGTTTTTTTTTTGTCTAAAATTTTATTCCATATTTTCCACCCTAAAATATCAGGAAGCAATGGAAATAATGATCTAAATAGTTGAGCTCGTAATAAAATTCCCGATAGATTGGCATTAAAACCTACACATATTATTTCTTGGCCATTGTATATGAAAATGTATTCAACGTCAGTTGCTGATCATGGGATGTGGTTTTAATTTTAGATACCAAGCAAAAGCCTCCACTTTTGCTATTAAATTGGATTTTAACCGGCCAGAAGATCCACTTTCGGTATGATTTAGCTTATAAGCAAGCACAAGCGCTTTAACTATACCGAAACGAAAAGGACCATAAAACTGTCACCAGTCTGCCGCATGAAGCACTTTCTAATTTCCATTTCCATCTGCCCGGCGGGACGCATAATCCCCAACGCTGCCCACAAATCCTGCACAATTAGCATAAACGATATTATCAGTCGAGCCTCATCATAATCATCACTATCTTTAGTGAGAGGAGCTTCAGAATTATCGAAAACTGTCATCAACAGCTGCTAGTTACTTTTGACTAACCGTTGGGATTCAGGATTCTCGCCACAATATGAGGACATTGACTAGATGGATCCATTTATTCACACAACTACTACTAACTACTGATCCTTTACCGCTTTATCTGCGATGAACATATAATGCAGGTCATATGCTCAGCGGGTTGCCTCGGCAAATTTCCATTCATCTTGCCACTTCAAATTAAATGCGCTTAATGTCTTTATGCGGTTGTTGCCGCTGCAATATGATGCACTGCCTGCTGCGCGGGGGCGAAATTACATCAGGACACCAAATCCACACACTGTGGATGCGGAGGATAGAGATATACAATATAGAGATATATGTACGTATATATGCGAGAGTATCCGTAGTTGCCAGTTGCGAGTACATTGAAATTAAAATGGTAAGGAGAAACATCCTCTTTGCCTGGCATAATTTCTATGAATTTCGCTTGGCTCAGCGAAAGTAGCAACACTGGCGTAAATTATTTATTTTGGGCCGAGCAAGCGACAAATACGACGACGAGTGAGGCAACAAGTGCACAGAAAGAAAAGATGTTATTTGTTTAAATGCAAGATTATAATTAGAAAATATTTATCTCTTAAAATAAAAAAAAAAAAAATAAAAAAAACTGTGGGTATTGAACCTGGGACCAAAAGCATTGCAGATTTCCTAATAAATTAATGATTATAATTATAAAATATTAATTTGTTAAAATAGAGAGAAAAGCATAGAAAAAAATTCACTGGGTATCGAACCTGGGATCATTTGCATTGCAGATGTTTTTTTTTTTGATGAATGATTAAAATTACAAAACATTAATTTGTTAAAAAAAATAGTTGCAGTGGGTATTGATCCTGGACCTATGCCAGATTGCACTTTTAATTTGAAGTTCCCTTTTTTTTAGCAGTGTACAAGCAAGGCAGCAAACGACGACAACATGAAAATGTAGAATGAAATGAAAATTGTTTCATTCTAATTAGAGCAGCAACATTTTGCGCTGAGACAGCAAACATCAGCGAGGGTTGTGGGGGGAAGTGTGGGGTTTCGGGGGCTACGGGGGCTATGGAGGCTATGGGCCACGACTGTCGACTAGAGATAGACGACAATTAGGCAACGGCTTGGCGCGAAGAAGGTGGGTGGTTAGATGGTTGGATGGATGGATGGATGGGTTTTGGGTTTGGGCATGGGAATGGGTTTTCGTTTCGTTTCGGTATGGAAGCGTGGGAAGATTGGGGCGTCAAATTAAATGAGTTGGCGCGCTGCTTCTGCTTCTTCTGCTGAAAGTAAAAGTGTTAAAAAGCTGCTCACTTGAAGGTAAATCTCTAGCTCAAGTAAGCAAATGCATGTGTAGCTGTGTGTGTGTGATTATGACACTTGTGTGCTCATTTCTGTCACGCCCCATTTTCGAGGCAAAAGGCAAAAGGCGCTTTCAATGATTCGGCTTTCGTTGAAGTTGTGCTTTGCATTTGCTTTTTGCTTTTTATACCCGTTACTCGTAGATTAAAAGGGTATATTGTATTCGTGCAAAAGTATGTAACAGGGAGAAGGAAGCGTTTACGACCCCATAAAGTATATATATTCTTGATCAGGATCACTATTTTAAAATGTGTCTGGCGCCCACACCTTTAAAGATTTCCGAGAAGTACAATTGCCATTTTGTTGTGTATATTTATACCTATCGAAATGTAGAAGACATTTTTCAAATCGGACCATTCATTGAAAAGTTATACGCAATCAAAGATATTTTATATATCCATCTCCCTTTAGCCGAGTGACGGGTATTAGATAGTCGGGACACCAACCCGACTCTAGCGTTCTCTCTTGTTTTATTTTGTTTTTTATTTTTGTTTGCTAGCGCTGCGCTTTGCTTTGCTTAGCTTTGTTCATATAGCTCGACTTGAAATAGAGAGCATTTGAGACGTATTTAAAAAACAATTAGAGACGGAAAGGAAAAGCGAGGGAGGAAGAGAGTGGGGGGAGGGGTCTTTCAGGGGTTTCTGGTTACCGGCATTGCTTAATTTCAAAATTCCTGAGCCCCACCCCTCCCCGTGTCAAAATAAAATTAATTTTTAGCCAAGCTACCATAAAATGTATAAAAAACAATTATGTTCTTGTTGTTCTGTTTTTTTTTTCCTTTTTTTTTGGTTAGAAAACATGTGTTAATTGAAAAATAGTTGTGCGTGGGACTCTGAGCTTGATTAAATTGACTCCTTGAAATATGATACTTGAGGTTAAGCTGCAATTCTCTTGTATAGAATATTTATTTTACTTTGATTTAAAGTGGAGCGTAGGATTTTATTCAATTACCGAATAAATCGTTAACTTTTGAGTTTTCCTCCCTTTTTTTCAAGTCTTCTTTCTTTCTATCTCCTAAATTGATAATCAACTGGGCAGGAGACATTTACTTAATCAAGTGGGCTGAATAGAATATCTTTGACAATCAAATTGATTTCATTCTCAATCTGGGCCAGATTATCCCTCAAGGCTGTCACAAATTGTTTCCAAAGTTGATGGTGAGCGTTGCGCATATAAAATTGCAATTTTGAATGCAACTTTTCTCAACAACGAGAGCAGCAGAAGCAAAAGCAGCAGGAGTAGAAGCAGCAACAGCAACTACAGACAGCCGGCCACAGAAAAGAGTGCCGAGTGAAATAATACAAGTTTTTGCCCAACAACCCACTACTATATACACAGAAAAAAATATATAAATATGTTTTTAAGATCAAATTATTCTACTAATCTCATTCAAGAGAAAATTCAATAAATAAAGCATATAAAAAAAAATTATTGATATCATTTTGATATGTATAAAGATCATATTTATCTTACTTTACATTACTTGTTCAAAAATATACTACATTTGGTATTTCAAAAAAGTATATTTATAACTGAAATGATAAAATATCTATTTGATATGTTTGAATCATAAATTTGACATTAATCATATCATAATGTAGAATTTACCCTTATCTCATTTGAAACTTATTTTTCTGTGTACTACTATTATATAGCATATCTCCCCAAAGCCCAGTCCCAATTTGAAGACGAAAAAGCTCATCCCACTCGCTCTTTCCACTTTCCACTTTCCACTCACCTTCTCTCTATTCTCAAAACTTAATTAAAAACCCTCGCCTTGTTGCGTTCGAGTTCCTCGAAACTCGAAAAAGTGTTTCACATAAAAATGCTAATAAATGCGTCGCGGTGCTCGGTGCTCCCGTGCTCTTCCAGGCTGAAAATTGGGGGAAACTCGAAACTCTACCCCACTTGCATTTGCACCCGCATTCCCGTTTCCTGTTCCTGTTCTGTTGGCACTTTTGCCAAGGTGCCAATGCCACTTCCACTACCACTTCCACTTTCCAATTGCAATCCTTGGCCATGACAGTGTCACCCGAAAATGGCAAGTGCCTCGGGATTTTGGTTTTGGCTCTTTGGGGGTTTTGGGTATTTTTTTTTTTGCTGGTTTTTCGTTTTTCGGTTGGACCTGCTCTCTTTTAAAAGCCTAAACTCAAGGCAACTTGGTTCGGTTGGTTCTCGATGCCTTGCAATTTGGCCGATTGTGCACGTAACATGAAATCAAGTAAAATACACGAATTACATTAGCCCTTTGCGTGCCATGCGCCATTTGTTGCAAACGTGACAGTCCAAGTCGAAGGATTCGCTCCGAACTCTCCACTTTCCACTCTCCACTCTCCACTTTCCACTCTCAACACTCCTGCTATTCCTGCTGCTCCTTCAGACACCCCATTCTCATTACCGGTCATATTTTACGCTCCCTGAGGCTATAACCAAAAATGTAGAGCATTTCGTGCTGGTACTGCGGGTCCATCGAGAGGCCGATAAAAGATCAAGCTAGACAGAGACACCATTGAAGAACAAAAAGAAAAGAACCCATGTACACAGAAAAATACAAGCATTCGGAGGAGGATATTACTTTTTGATTTATGATTTGATTAAAAGTTTCTGAATCTCCAGTGCTCCGATATTTCGAGTTTATAACGTAACAATCGGTCACTTGAGAGTGGCGCCATCTAGCGGAAAATTTATATTTGCTCATAACTTCTTAACGAATGGTCCGACTTTAAAATTTTCTTTTATATTTTGAGAGGTATTAATAAGCTCAACAAAATGGCATTTATACTTTAAAAAAATCTGTCAAGATGTGAGCACCAGACTTTTATAAAGTAAGAGGACTTTTTGGAGAACGATCAGAGTGCAACGAATACTGTTTGACATACAAATATGAAAATTAAACCGAAATTCGGAAATAATTCGTTTAAAATTTGCCCCCTCAAAACATGAGTTCTTATTTTTATTAAATCCTTAAAACCCAAATTCGAATCGACAAGTGAGTCTCTGTTGTCAAATGAATCGGTGAGAAAAGGCCTCATAAAAATGTCAATTGTGTTTCTGTGTGTATATTAAGTTATTAATATTTAAATTAGCTGGATTATTTACACGAGTAAATAACAAACAGTGAGTATAATTCACATTTATACCATATGACCGGCGTGTGTACTAATGGGCTACAGAATCCTCCTCACTACGCGTTCTATGTATAACCCATCGAATTAAGGATACTCTTATAGAAAAGTTTTTTCTGTGCTGATTTGGAAGGTATAAAATTAATATTTAATATAATATTAAATAAATAGCGATGCATGTAGATGAATAACAATTCAAATGCAATTTGAAATTCATTAGAAAGGTCTTATTATTTTGCTCATCGTTTCTGCCCATCAGCTTTTTGAAATAACAATGGCAATAGCAATAATAATGGAGCTTTGCCCCATTTTGCCGCTGATCATTTGTCAGCCGCATTAAAATGTTTAACTTCAGCAGCTCATGCTCATGATGTCCGTCCGTCCGTCTGTTCGTCTGTCTGTCCGTTTGTCCGTCCGTTTGTCCGCCTGGCTGGGCTGGCCATAAATTGTTCTTTTGCCTTTGCATGCCCCAGTAGCGAATGGCGGATAATGCAGCGCAGAAAATATTAATTAAAAATACAACGCGTGTGTTGTGAAAGTAGGTGAATAATGTGGGTGTGCAAATTAGTGCAGAAGTAAGCATTTGGCAGGGGAGCAGCAGAGTAGCTTAGCACACAGGACTCCGACTTCTCTCGACGCTACGTAGGAGGTAATGTAAAATGGTAATGGTGTATGGTGAATGGTAAATGGTAAAAATGGGGAGAGCGGGAAAGGAAAAAGGAAAAGTTACCAGACAATAAGTAACCCCAACTAGCAGGAAAAACTCTTGAAATTAATGAATATACATTGTTAAATGTATTTAATTAAAGCTCCAGAAAGAAAACAAAATGTATATGTGTGTGTGTAAGTGGGGAAAGGGAAAGCCACTAAAAGCCGTTCCAAGTGCAGATGAAGTTTCAAAGAAACCAGCAGCAACCACCACCACAACCTTTGTCTTCTAAATATAAAACGCCATAAAGTTGATAAATACGCATATGAACTTTTCAAAGTAACCTACTTTAACCGGCTTTATTTTCGGAAGGAGCCACCAACAGCAGCAGTGTATCGTGTTTGCAGCCAATAACCTATTTTGCCATGAAGGTTATACATATATATTATTAAGATGACAGCTTTAGCGTTCTCTGATTTGTAATAAAATTTAAAAATAAAATTTTCCAATCTAAAAAAAGTCTAGACACACAAAAAAGCATGTTACCGTAAAATCGATATGGCCATGTAAGCTTCAGGTCATGCAAAACGCATATCGTTTTTACATGAAGTACTCTTTTCGACCAGGTCAAATTTACCTGGCCCCATATCAAGTTAAAAATGATCTTAAAAAGGTCAAATTGACCTACGATTCATATCGATTTTTTTTTGAGTGTAGTTTTATTGCATAAATCGTATAAATATGCAAATTACAAATGACCAAACGAAATTCGACCCTTGAATAAATCAGATTTTTGCGTTCTGAGTTTAAATTCAAAAATGATTCAATGTAAGATGGCCAAAAAATATATTTAAATATTTTTGTTCCTTTTAAATCCCTGCGTCTGAAAACGCCACATAATATCTACTTATACCCAGCACTTCGTTCGCATAAGATTTATTTATTATCATTTCAATATTTCATCGATATGTCAACAAAGTTTTGGCTCCAACTCTGGGCTGCTTATGCAGAGTTATCATTTGGAGCATTCGGAGCATGGAGAGGACCAATTGCCACAAATAAATCAATGTTATTAAATGCTGTTAACGTATACCGCTTATTTATAGTGGCTGAGTTTTTTTGTTTTAAACATTACTACATATTTTTGGAGTGAGAGGGCGTTTTTTTCACCACAAACAATGCAATATATGTATGGATCTGCACACAAAGGTTCTCTTTTGGGTCAACTATCATTTGCCATCGCATTTATTTAATGCGTTTATTATGATTTAATATGATTTCTTTTTTTTTTAATCAAACCGATTTTTTTGTTGCCCTTTTAGAATTGTTTCGAAACTTTAAAAGTCAATCAATGTTTCATAGATTAAATACACTGAAAATATTTATGATATATAATTTAAATACCCCTTTTATCACGTTTATATTCCAGGCGTCCGCTTACCTGCAAAGAAAATGAAAACAAATTATTAATAAGAATATGTATAAATATAATATTAAGAGAATATATTTAGTATATAAATTATTTAATCTTTAAAATAGGTAATTCTTTCTGTGAAAGGGTATTTTATTTTCCGAAACACACACATGCACACATGTGTGGCTAATTGTTTGATTTGCGGACACTTTTCCCACGGCCAGAAATTTAATTATGAAATTAACTTAATGTAAGTCCACTCAACGGAATCAGAAACAAAAGGCAACAACAAGCGAGTGGACGTCAAAAATCGATTTTCAACACGGCGCCATGCACTTAAAAATACTTCATAAATTTGTGCACGAACAGAAGACACAAAAAAACTGTTTTATATTATTTTAAGGCTTAATATTGCTCATTAAATATTATTAACATTTTAATATTCACAATTGTATCAAACAGTATTAGAGTTCGCAAAAAAAAAGTTAATTTTTGACCATAATTGATTTTTATATGCAAGCAGAAAAGCAAGCAGTCGCCTGTAGGGGGCGCCACCTAGCGGAAAATGTATTATTCGCAGATAACTTTTAAATGAATGATTCGATTTCAAAATTTTCTTTTCCATTTGGATATGTATTGAGCAACACAACAAAATGGAATTTACACTTTTATAAAATCTGTAAAGATGTGGACGGCAAGGCTTTTTTATTTGAGTTTGCGAAAAATCTAGAATTTTTGAGGATAATTGCTTCGGGCATAAATTCTCAACCTCGAAGGGTATACGGGGGTATACAAACAAACCTCTGCTCTGCTTGCCAAATTGAACTAGCTTTCTCGTTAATTTCCAACATGACCATGTCGGGTCACAAAACACGTGACCCATCTTTTTGTCTCCACGCACCCAGCCAGATAACCACGAAAGCCAGATAGTCGCCACTCCCACTTCCCCACGAAGGGAAAGCAGTTAGTAATGGTTTATGCAGAGACGATGCCTGCCAAAACAAAAAAAAAACATACCTTATATATACGTTTATACATTCGTGTGTACATGTGGTATATAAAGTATGTGCTACACAGAGAAAATTAATCAAGTGAAATGACGTCCTTAAATTAAATATTTGTATTCGCAGAATGTACTGATTTCGAGTAGAAATATTAGAAAAGTCGTATATTGAGTATAAATATTTGTTTCCCATTTTGGAGAAGAAGAAAGACTCAATTTAAGTATATATTTTTTGAAAAATTTGCACCGAAACTGAGCATTTTTATACTTTATTATTTTTTTATTATAAATTCTCAATTTAAGTGCAATATTCAGGGTTAATTCTCTCTGTGTATGTGCCATACGTGGTGGCATACAAAAGTTTTTCGGGCCAAGCCAAACGTATTCACACTACGAGGAGGCATCGAGTGGCCATAAATAAGACACTAATGCAACTTAAATAAGACAATAATATGGGAAATCTGCCGGGAACTGGCGCCAATGATATATTCCGTATAAGTAGACTGCAAAATACAAATAAATATAAAAAGAGAAAGAGAAACTGAATTCTAAGCCAAAGTGAAGAAGAAATAATTTATTTAATTTGGGCTTAGTTGTTCACCTCGCTTTCATTTCACCTTGGGCCGAATGTCCACTTCCTTACGAATTTATTCAGAGGCTACTCCTCCTGGCATCAATTGCCAAATCCTTCTGTCGACAGTGGCTCCTCCTCTTTCACCACCAAAGGGGACCTTCTTCTTTTTTCACTCAATCTGCCAGCCTGCGATGTCTAGATGGATCGTTGGAAGGATGGATGAATGGATGGATGGATGGATGGCTTGCATACACTCATCTCTTACTTAAAACACCCAACCAACAACAATCCAAGTAAATCTGTTGTCTTAACACATAATAAATCAGCCACATTTTGAATGGCCATTTCAGCATTATAGGCATTGACTTTGACTTTGACAGTGGGCCCAAAAAATTGGAATGGGGATGGTTCGTGGAGAACAGGCAGAAAACAGGCAAACAGGCCACTTCCCCATGCCAAATTAAATATGCCGCACTTCAGCTGCCACTCATCCGATGCCTCAATCAATCAATCAAAGCCAACAGCTGCCGTTTTAGCTGATTCGTAGACTTAAGTTTAGGTTCTTTTGCTTTTGCTTTTGATGGGCGGCGGTTCCTCGTTCTCGTCCTTCTTGGCTAATTAAATAGGCTCATAAATTCAAAAGCCTCCTCGTTGTCGTCGTCGTCTAGCCCATAGTTCTACATATATAAAAGTTTATACACAGAGAAAATTAACCATGAACATTAGACTCAAATTGAGAATTATTGTCCGCAAAAAAAAACCCCGTACATTAATTCACACTTTGAAAAAATATATACTGATATTAAATCTTCATATAAAGCCTGAAAAAATATCGACAGGTTGTTTTTATCGATATTTAATGGGTTTTTTTAAAAACATCGATATTATCGAATAGATATTGTAAAAATATCGAAAATATCGATATTGAAAAACATCGATGCTGTAAATATCGATATTGTAAAATATCGATAATGTAAAAATATATAAAATATCGATATTGTAAAAATATCGAAAATATCGATATTTTTCTCCAAATAGGAGATCAAATAGGGGAGAAAGAATAAAGGGGAAATGGGTTCCATATTTACTCAATATGAGTATTTTTCCAAGATTTTTGGTCAAAATCAGTACAACCTCAAAATTAAGAATACAAATAATAGTAATTTTGCTTGATTAATTTTCTCTGTGTATATGTATACCATTGAAGCCACAGAAATGTCTGAGCCGAGAGTTTTGTGCTTCAGTGTCAGTTTCTGTTTCTGTTTCTGTTTTCGACTGAAAAAGCGGCGCAAAGCGAAACTTCCAGGGCCATAGGTTGGAGGTTCGAGTTTCAAGATTGTCAGTTCATGTTTGTTTGTTTGTTGGTGTGTTGGCTTGCTTGTTTGTTCGTCGGTTGCCTTCGCTCAATGCGACAACAACAACAGCAATGCATCTTAAGACCGCTTTTACCTTGGCCCATTCCCATTTCCATTCCCATTCGCAACTTCCATCCACCATCCAGAAGTCCATACTCTTTGTGCCTATGAATGCAGCTTATTTCGAAGTGAACTGCTGACTGACTGGATTGAAGAGTTAAAAACCCCTTTGAGCTTGAAATCAAGTGTTCTGTTGTTGTTAATGTCGCTGCCGCTGCTCAGACATTGCGCGGATTATTGATTGATTGTATAGCCTTGAAAGGATACGAAGGATTTCCCTTTTTCCTCATCCTCCGAAAAAAGTCCCGGGTGCCAAGTGAAAATATTGATCAAATTGAGAAATGGAGATGGAAAATGGAGAAAGGAGAACCCCAAAGCCCGCAATTGCACTTTACTCTGAACGAGGAGACAATCGACGGGATGAGCTGCACAGATGGAAAAAAAAAACAATAATACAAAATTATAAGGTTGAAGGTCCAAAAAAAAAATATTTTTACCATATTCATATCACTTTGATGAGTGAGCATTGTCATTTTGATAATCTTTTCTTTAAGAATTTTTTATTTTTTTATTTTAATAAGAAATTCTCCTTTGTTGAAAAATCTATAGCAATATAAAAGGTGCTCAAAAAAACGGCAAGTATCTCATGATGTCAAAACGGTTGGACATATAAATCTTCAAAATAAATCAAAATTCAAAAATAATTCGGAGAATAAATTGGAACAATAGACTACAAAAAAAAATTTTTTTTTTTTTAAATAAATAAAACCATTACATATAATATCGTACAAGTTTTCTTTTTGTGTGACCAGCGAAAATCGTGTGCACTCTGTTAATTTTACAATGCGAGATTACCGCGGGGTTCCGTTCAAAAGGCGGGAAGCCAAATTGATTTTGATTGACCTCGCGCCGCATGGGTCCCCCCCGTCCGCCACTTGTCGCCAAAATATGTGTGTGTACCGAAACTTTGCGCCACTTTATGGGCTGACAACTTGAAGGAGGAGGAGTCCCAGTCCCAGGAACTTTTTAAATCGAACTATCGACTATACTTTTGAACAAGAGTGGTGCTCTAAACGCTCCCCCAGCTCACTTTAAAGCTATTTCCCGTCCCTTCTCCTTCAGCAACAACCACCCCAAGCCACCCCAACCCATATTACCGCAATTTAATATTTTGCTACAACTCACACAAAAGTTTTCCAGCAGTAGCGGCGCAGCCACAGCCGCAAATTCGTATTAATCCAACTATGGCTTGGCCGGGAGGAGTGGTGTTTGCTTGCGAGGAGAAGACACAGGGAATCCAAGAATCCAAGTGGAGATTGACAGTGCCGTCGGGGAGGAGAGTCGAGAACAGAACAGAAGAGGGATGGTGGTCAGAGTGCAAAGTGTCTCACAAGTCCACTTGACACTAATAACAGATTTTGCGGTCGCTCGAAAAGTTGAGCAAGCACTACAGCAACTACAATTGCCGTCCGTTTTTCTTTTTTTTTTCTCTCTCTTGTCCTCTATACTATATATGAATTTTGCTCAAAATCAAACGATTATATACTATGGCAGCTTTTGAAATAATCCTCTTAAATTTGCATAAATTCGGCTCATTCTTTACAAAAGGTAATTTAATTTCTATGGCTTAAGAAACAATATTTGAAAACGAATATACCAAAAAATCCCTTATTGGTTCACTCCTACGAATTTATATAGAATTTCGGTTTTTGATTTCATATTTTTATGTCAGTCAGTATTTACAGTACGGTGAGTGGGCAGAAAAATAAAGGCGCTCTTTTATAGCTATATTTCATATAGATGTTAAAATCTCGATCTTTTCAAATGGTAATTTAATTTAGAAAAAATATTTCAAAAACGACACACAAAAAAATTTGCTTGGTAAAATTTACCAACAAAGATAGTTACGTAACTATTAAAATAGTTTAGTTTTGTTTTTGCTTTGGGTGTGTGTCTTTGCTAATTGTGTGTATTTTGTTGTTGTTGAATAACTATTTACTTAGTAGCATTGACAATTTTGCTGGTTGGGGCCTGTTTGAGAATTATTACAGTTGATTTTACCAAGTTTTTTTTCTTTGTGTGGAGTATTTTAAAAATCCCTTATTGGTTCACACCTACGAATTATTATCGAATTTCGGTTTTTGATTTCATATTTTTATGCCAAACCGTTTTTATGATACGGTGAATGAGCAGAAAAATAAAGGTGCCCTTCTATAGCTATATTTAGATGTTAAAATCTAGAATTACATAAAGCTAACTTGCCATCGCATTACCGCTATATAGCGTTAATTAATTCATTATATAATCGGCCAATGACTCAGTAGTAGTATCGCTCCAGGCTGCGACTTTTGTAGGCCCGCTGTGCTGAGCGAGCGGTGAGTGGGATCTCTGGATGTGGGGGGGGGGGGGGTTTCAGTCCCGAATAAAAATGAAAACTTTTGGGCCTACGGCCTGGTGGCGGTCGGTCGGTCATAACTTCAGCTTTTACGGCGCGCAACAACCCGCAGCGATGGCAGATAAAGAAAGGCAGATATTTACAAAGAGCAGAAAACATTTACCACCCATCCAGTAGCCAGTAGTCAGTAGCCAGTAGCTGGTAACCTTGAAACTTTCACAGGCCACATCGTTGGATATCATCGCATCGCATCGCATCTGGCGAGCAAATCTCCTCGCTCGCTATTCGGAAATGTCCAAAAACTGTTTTGCAGCCCATTGCGTGCCGCCTGCCTAGGCAAAATGCCCCGGGCGCTGCCAGTGTCCCTCATATATGATGGGGTAGGTCCACCATCTCCACTAGGAGGAAAGGAAAGCAAAGAGCCTATAGTTTTTTTTTTCTTTAGAGGCTGAGAGGATGGTGGTTGGAGGTTGGAGGATGGTTTTGCCCCGAGCCGAAAACTGTTAAATTATTTTTTTATTGCCGGGCAAGAGCGAGGGCGCTCGCGCTCCTTTATTAAGGTGGCGGACAAACGGACAGACGGACGGACAAACGGACGGACGGATGGATGGATGGAGCTGGCTGTCTCTGCGATGAAAGTAAGCGTTAAGTACGAACAAAGTGAAAAGTATTGCCCGTGCGTGCCCAAAGTTTTTACCCCAACATAACAGAACAGAACAGAGAACAGCCCGCCCTTGCTCAACCCAGTTCCAACAATTCAACAATTCAGCCATCAGCCGCAGCGTCAAACAAAGCACTTGAAGTGAAAATTGTGCTGGCTTTTGTCTCTTTGTCTTTACTTAACTTAACTTTGGTGGGCCAATGCCTGTGCCTGTGCTGAAACTGCAGTTGCCCACTGCAGTTCTAAGGAGCGAAAGAAAGGAAGAAAGAAAGCTTTTCCCGACTGCAAAATACCCGCTACAATCGCCTTAAAGGACCTTCAAAAAGTCCTGGAGCCCACATCTCAAGAGATTTTCCAAAAATGTAAATGCCATTTTTTTGTGTTTATTAATAATTATTAAATTGTAAAAGAAAATGGTAGAATCGGACCACTCATAAAAAAGTTCTGAGCAAATAATTTATGTTCCGCTAGATGGCAACACTTTAAGCGACCGCCTGTTTTGCTGTTTGTTGATCTAAGAGGGTATTATAATTTCAGTCAAAAGTTTGCAACGCAGAGAAGTAGTCCTTTCCGACCACGTAAAGTATATATATTCTTGATCAGCACCAATAGCCGAGTCCATCTAGTCTCTCAGTTTTAAAGCTATCGCGATTAAACTTTCCTAAAAGTCTTTTTTCTATGGCAGGTAGTACATATGTCGGAACGAGCCGGATCGGACCACTATATCTTATGGCTCCTATAGGAGTAATCAAAAAAATAATAGAAAAAACATTTTAACTTTGTAGGAAGTAGGCGTCTTGATTTTTGACATTTATCTGCAGGGGTATATAAACTTCGGCTGGCCGAAGTTAACTTCCTTTGTTGTTCTCAATCGATTTTTTGAAGTAACTTGGACAAAAATGGTCGCAAATCAAAAAGGATTACTATTCTAGGCGGCTAACAACCTTATAATTAATATCAGTGCACTTTCCGTCCGACTTAAGAAGATTTAATTTTGGACCCAATTTTCAAATTTTTTATAAGGGGTACCATCATCATTTTTTGCGAAAAATGGCAAAAATTTACAAATTTCCAGGTTTAAATGCCATTCGATTACGAATTTAATAACGAGTTCAACAAGGTAGGACGCTCCATATTTGGATCATTATTTCCGATTTTATGAACAAAATACTATTTTTTTGGGTGGAAAATCAGGATTTTGATTTTTTGTACAAATTTGACATTTGTCTAATCGATTTTTTGCTGTAACTTGGACAAAAATGGTCCCAATTCAAAAATGCGTACTGTTTTGAGCAGCTAACAACCTAATAATTAATATCAGTGCACTTTCCGTCTGATTAAAAAAAATAAATATTTGACCCAATTTTCACATTTTTTATAAGGGGTACCATCAGGATTTTTTGCGAAAAATGGCAAAATTTAAAAATTTCCATGTTTAAATGTCAATCGATTGGGAATTTAATAACGAGTTCAACAAGGTATTGCACTCCATATTTGGATCATTATTTTCATTTTTATGACCAAAATACTACTTATATTTGGTGGAAAATCAGGATTTTGATTTTTGGTACAAATTGGAAAATCGTATTGGCATATATGAAATATAGAATATTTAATTAGTATAAATCGTGCCGCTATAGAAAATTTCAATCTCATATTGAACACAATTGTGTCACCTTAATCATCCTATATAATATTTATATGTCCAAAAAAAAATATTTCTTAATAATCTGTATGCCTTTATGTCGCATCTATGTAGTAAAATGTTTGCGTTTACCTTAGTTTTCAACCCTAATAAGATTATTTTCTGGCCTGATGTCCCGTATCTACTTATATATTGGAATTTTTCGGTTTTACCTCCTGTTCTCTAACCCGACTGGCTAAGTGGTGTTTCGCTGTGATTAGTAAGTTTTTGCAACTGTCCAACGTCCAAGAGTTTTTCCCATACACATTTTATAACCCAATTTGTACACATTGTGATGGAGAGGAGAGGAAACTCCTGACTGACCGACCGACCGACCGACTCGCCTCGAGTCATATAAACTCGTGTGTGCTAAACAAATGTGACGGCTTCGACCGAAAAATACCAGAAATTGAGAGGTCATAAATAACTTATTTCCAAATTGCAGACGTGGTGGCGGTGGCTTTACTCAACTCAAACTCCACGAACCCACATCAGCTGTCACTCAAAAATGACTAACACGCATTCCCATTCTGCCCATTCTGGCCGGAAGTTGTGCCCGATGATGCCGATGCCGAGAGTTTGGACAGGACACGCTGGAACTTTCGCTTCAGAGGAAAGGAGAAAAGAGCAGCAAAAGCAGCAGCTTCACCAGCAGCAGCAATATAAATGAGGATAAAAGTTTTCCTTTTGATTGATTCGAGTCATTTGGAGTGGAGTGCTCGTCGGGACACATTTCGATTTCGATTTCGTCGTACCATCCAGTCGCTCTAATTAGTGTCTCTCTGATATATTCTCGATTTTCCCTGCTGCAGCCAGCAGAATGTTATTTCAATAGTCGCAAAAGTCGCATTCTTGGCCATCAATTGAAATGTGCGTAAATGAAAAATTCCTTTTACATAATGCCTGGCTGGCCTTCTCCCGAAAAATGAAAGGCCATTGAAAACGTTCCCCTACCCAACCCAACCCAATATCCAAGCAAATCCGAACACGAAACCGGACTGTAGTATTCCTTTTCAATTCGCATAATGAATAGAGATAGCCAAATAGGCAAATAGCAAAATACGGAAACAAAATGCAAGTCCTGTGAAAGTTCTGTGCGAATTCTGGGATTGTGTATAGATTGTGTATGTAAGAGTGTGTCGACAAATGAGGAGGCCGCAAAGCAAAGCACCAGAGGTGTGGATACCCGCAAAATCCATTAGGGTCAGATCCTGGACGATCCGAAAACTGATGAATTGCCATAAGTTGACAGTGAGTGGGCCCCGCAATCAGTTATCAATAATGTAGGAATATGCAAATATGCGGTATGTATGCTATATATTCCCGATAATGCTATTTGCAGCTTTCTTTGCACACGTACACTGAAAATAAAAACGGATCTCTCGGTTAATGAGCAATCTTTTACTTATAATGCAAAATTTGGCATAATGTAAAAAAAAAATTGTTTGTAGGTTTAAATTTAGATTCAAATAACATAGTATACAATTTTCTTTTATTTTATCTAAACATAATTCATTATCACTTAAAACATAATTTTTCGAAATTTGAAAAAAAAAATTTTTTTTCCCCATTTCTATGACATAATTGAAAATTTAAAATAATGTTTAAAGACTATCTTTCAATTCCCGAAACTTCTTTATTTTTGGTGGGCAAAACTATTTTCCTTTATTACAAAGAAACACCAGATTATTTTTTTTTATATTGTGTGTGGCGAATACGAAAAGAAGATTTTTTATTTAAAGCAAGGAAACTTCTACCCCTTTATTTTTTGCGATTTAAAGGGAGCACATATGTGTATTCGTCTTTTGAGGGCTAAAAATTCAAAAAATTTCAAGCTCCATTGGAAAACCAGTTAAATGGGAAAGCTAGTATCGAATACGGCGGAAACGAAATGAGACAAAAAGCAGGGAAAGGTTGAGGAGAAAAGAAAGAAAAAAATAAACAATAATAACAAAGTCGGAAGCGCCATAGAGATAAAAAATATTTACGGAAAAAAAAAAACTAAGCAAAGAGGCGAGAGAAGAAAATCATAAAAACGATATGAAATTTATGCGCATATTTCATTTCTTTTTGTTGAACGGTTGCTTCCTGCAACCACCTAACCACCCACCCCATCGAACCACCCACCCAACCGAATCAACTACCCGCTTCAATGGTGGGTGGTGGGTGGTGGGTGGTGCTGCAGAAGAGGCGTCTTCCAACTGTTCTGTTCTTTTTCAACTGCCCCCCAAGTGATGGCCGTTTCTTGTAGAGTTTTATTCGATATTTTCTTTACATTTTCTTATGCTTGCTACGTTTTGTTTTCCTGCGGTTGTTATGACGATGCCATTCTATTTTTCTATGCTATGCCATCCACATCCACATCCACCCACCATCCTCTCCTCGTTCGACGACCAAGCCAAGGTGTAATGTAATGTAATTTAATTCATTCTTTATACCCCTTACTTGTCGAATAAAATGGCATGTTGTATTCATGGATGATCTCCCTTATCCTATAGCTCATATCTCGAGAACTATAATAGGTAGAGAATTAAGATTTTAAAGGCTCTGCTAGGAAGCAACATTTATTTGAAGTTTGTGTAGTACTTTCAGATATTAATTAAAAATATCTATAATTTAATGATTTAATTCTTAATACCTCGTTTTTTTGCTTTTTTTTTTTTTGATGATCTCCCTTATCCTATAGCTCATATCTCGAGAACTATAATAGGTAGAGAATTAAAATTTTAAAGGCTCTGCTAGGAAGCAACATTTATTTGAAGTTTGTGTAGAACTTTCAGATATTAATTAAGAATATCTATAATTTAAGGATTTAATTCTTAATACCCCATTTATTTGCTTTTTTTTTTTATTCAACGTCCATGAAAATACAACTTTTTCAATATCTTATGCGTTTGCACTTCTTATGGACCAAAAGAGCTCAATTTCATTTATGATTTTAACTTCTCTTTTTATCTTTTTTAATTTCAGCTTGCTGTAGCTCTTTTTTAATTTCAAGGTGAATTCTTTTCGAGCATGCATTAATATTGCCATCTCTTTACGTGACTCTGCCGCTCGAAATTTCCTGACCAATCTCTTGCCCCTGTCAATATATCGATTCCGTCCACAGTGGTACACAGATATGGTGGTCGGAGGAGCAGAGCATCCCCAGCGACCTTTTCTTATGTTCCCCTTCCTATCCCCCTCCTCCACCATCTGAGACGAACTGGCTGAAAAATCTTGGTAGTCTGCGCCTGTCGTAAAATGTTTGCCGTGATGCCGGCGCTATCTGTGCAACCGAACCGATATTGGATGCAGTCACCCCTTTCCTCTTCTACACAACAACAAAAATGTGAAAGTAACCAAATATGTACAATGTACAAAAAGCAAACACAGTGCAACTTAGGTGTGCAAATTAAAAATTTACCATGTTTATGAGTCGTATTCAAAAGTCACTACAAATATTACAAACAAATGTGGTAAATAATAAATATTTTGCATGGTGTAGATGGTTTATGGGATGTAAGGGATAAATACCCCACCAACCGGGTAAAAAATGAATGGAAACTGGGTATTCAAAAAGTATGCAGCAACAAATTTGTTCTAAAATCCTCTCCCACCATCAAATTCTGGATATGGGGGATAAATCACCCCAACCGGTAAAAAAATAAAAGAAAACTGGGTATTCAAAGAGTATGCAACAACAAATTTGTACTAAAATCCTCTCCCACCATGAAATTCTGGATATGGGGGAAATGTCCCCCAACCGAGTGAAAAATGAATGGAAACTGGGTATTCAAAGAGTATGCAACAACCAATTTGTTCTGAAATCTTCCCCACTGAAAGAAACTATCTAAAGTGTAATTTTAAAATGCTTATTCATATTTTGACCCAATGCCCTGCGAGAAAATCTTGAAATTAACAACAAAATCTCAACAATTAACACATGTATATTAATTTAAGAAATTTAAGAAATATAGCATTTCGTTATTAGTTTTGTTTTGAGCTTCCACACTCTGTTCCTAATCAACTTCATCTTCATACAATGTTTTTAAAGCCATGTTGAAATTGTGAGCCCCTAGTTATGGATGACTGGTGGTGGCCCGAGGCAATTATATTGTACTTGTTTCAATTGTAGCAACATAAAAACGAAATATTCCCCATCTAGATCGTCGTTTCACACAGATTCAAAATCGGAATTGTGTAATGTTGATTTCCCCGAATTTCCAGCGACTGAAACCGTTAATCGGAACGGAAAGCGAAACGAACGAACGAATCCAATCCACATGGCACATGGTATAGATTACATTTGACCTACGCTGCTACAGTAACCTCCGATTGTTCCCGCAAACCAGACTCCACTCGCCCTCTCTCACATGATTGACGTAACTATATTTGGCGGCTGTGATGTGGAGCCAAACAGTAAAACAGTCAAGCAGTGAAACTGTGAAACAGCAAAGGGCAAACGGCTAACGACAGCGATAAACACGTGTTGGGCCCGTTGTGTCATTGTTTTGTGGACCGGACTCAAAATCGGGGGAGTTTTGGGTCCGAATCGTGCAGCGATAAATCCAAAACAAGAGCGCAAAAAATCACACACTTAACAAGGCTCATCGAGTATGGGGACAATTATTGGATGCACTGGGAAAAACGAGCAGGAACCAAATGTAGGTAAAGAAAAAAATTATTTACTCAAAATTGTAATAGAAATTTAATACCTATCGACAAAATTGTGAGCAAATCGGACCATTCAATAAAAAGTTATGAGTTATAAAATAACACAGTGCTTGCAAGCAGTGCAAGCAGTCCATCTTCCTCACAATCGCTTTAGCTAAAAATCGGGTGTATTATAGTCAAAGTATTTTTTATTTTGAAATGATATTATTTTGTATATTGATCTTCAGAGTTTTTCTGGTAGAACTTTTTATTCCGGACCTAGCAAAGTTTGATTTTAAGAAAATCTTCTTCATATTACATATTTTCTTTGCCTGTTCCTTATAAGCAGGAAACCGTGAGAAGAGGAGCTCAGGGCAGAAAATGATATTCAAATAAACAGAATGAACCAAATTCACTGGCCTATTAAAAATAATGGTTTCGACTTGGTTGGCTTTAAAAAACACATGTTCAGCTGTATTCTCTTTAGGCACATTGTGCTCAGTTGTTTTTGGTCGGACTAAAATCGATTCATTTAAGTTGATTTTATTTCATGTGGCAAATTAAAACTTTACAAAACCTCAGAGATAAGGATATTTGAATATTTTCTTAGTAAATTTAAAAAATTTACCTTATGACTTTGGAGTTTTATTTTTAAACGAATATTTTAAGACTTTATCCAGTCGGACGTGATGTAGACCACGATCACCGGGTACCATTACGGCCTAATAATCTATAGCCGGCTGTGCTCGGTTCTCGACTTGCGGAATAATTGATAGCCAGAGGGGCGCTCAATCAAATGCGAAATGCAAAATGCGAGTGCATGCAGCTGGTGCCGTTGAATCACCGAACGTCATTCATTAGTCATTTCAATTATGAAAACATGTTTTGTCCCGCACAGGTGAAGGTCAACAGGCTTACCTGAAATTAAAAGATAAAGAAGTAACATACATATTTAGTAAAAAAGTTTCAGAGAGGCACATACATAACATAGATAGGATAGGATAGGATAGGAAAGGTTCCCTAGTAGGGTTGGTAAAAAAATCGATAGCACTTTCGATGGTTTAAAAATGTATGATACATCGATGGTTTGGGGCCACTATCGAAACTATCGCTCAGAAAAATAATTCCATTTTAAATGTAATTCTTGGTATATATTAAGAAACAAAGCAATATTTTAAAGTATATATTTTAGGACACGACGGTATTTCCATTGTTAGGGTTCAACATTGAATTTTGTTTCACTTTAATCGCAGTAAAATTAAGATCGTTGTTTTTCTCATTCGTTTTATGATACAAGCATCAATTTTCAATTTTTTTTGTTTTTATTATTTGTCTTAATTTTTGTGATTTGTTTTTTATTTTCTTTAATTTTCGATAGTATCGATAATATCGATAGTGACCACCATCGATAGCCAAAAACATCGATAGTGTCCACCATCGATGTTTTAACAACCCCAACACCCTAGTGCCCCAACTAATAATGCCATATTGTATCATCATGGAAGGAGGTTAATTGGAAATAATTTAATCTACAAGCTGTGTGTGCTGCCTGTGTTATAACTTTTGAAATTCATTTTTTATTGGATATTTAATCGAAAGACAAGCGTCCAGGCGGAGGCCATTGCATGTTCATCCATATGTAGGTCATCTATGATGGCTGAAAGTCGGAAAGTTTACGCGGAGTCGGTCGTCGGTCGTTTCATGCCACAACATTTCGACGTCTATGGAATCCGTCAGTCAGTTAGTCATTTAGTCAGTTAGTCAGTCTGTCACACACGGGGGGTTAAGGCTTTCTGGAGGAGAAGGCGGCTCGGCTCTTAACGAAGCCCAAAGTGTTGCAGCCCTTCAACCCCATCACTTTTTGCTTTTTCGCTTTGATTGACTTCAAAAGTCAACGAGTGTTGTTCTTGTTGCCCATTTGTAGGCTGTGTGTCCTGAAAAAAGGAGGTTCGTGTTCTATCCCCACCCGTGCCATGACCTTTATCACAACTGTCAATTATGCAATAAAAAATGCGCTGAATTAATAAAGGCGAAAAATATAAGCGGAAAATATGAACAGCTACTACTACTGTGGGCACACAGCACACACAGCCCAGGATTAAACTGTTTTATTTACGACCCAAAGTGCCAATTAAAAAGAGTAGCAAACAAGTTGGCTTTTTTCTCCGTTGCACAGCCTTAAAAAATAAATTTTTTATATGACGTATGGTTGGAATTTGGAAAAAAACAAAAAAAAAAATGTTATAGAATATTTACAAGCTCTTGCGATTAAAAATATTTGTCATATGACTTAGATATAAGTACACATTGTAGGTACATCAATTAATCCGCAGATATGTTTTTCAGTTGCGGTTGAAAAGGGATTTAAAACAAGAAAGAACGACTATAAGATAACCGTTACCCAGCTAAGGGAAGTGCGAGGGAGATAGATACATGTATGCAGCAAAGCGACTGCTTGCACTGCTTGAATTCCATTATTTACTGAGTAAATTTTACTCATAACTTTTTACTGAATGGTCCGATTTGAAAAATTTCTTCTACATTTCCATAGGTTTTAATACTACTAAAGAATTCAACCGAACTCAAATAAGTATTAAATACCCAAGCAAGTAAGTATTTAATTCTGAATGAAAAACAAGACAAAACCAAACATTTTACGACAACATAAGCAGCAAATGCTTGCCAATTTTTTGGACATAAAATGCGGCCTGGCCTTCTCCTCCTCTGAACAACAGTCTGCACAACAACCTTTTTGTACGAAAATTTCAGGGACAAATATTTAATATTAGCAGTTTTATTAATTATATCTTTTGCTAAATTGGCACTTCCACCGCACAGTGGTGTTTCGTGGTGTTTCGTGGTGTTTCGTGGTGCTGGGGGAAACACCGAACAACGAACATCTGCCGGTTCTCATGTTGCCATTCGGTTGCTCGGTCGCTTTGGTCGCTTTGGCTGCTTCCCCCGGTAAATTGATGAGCTCAGCGTGGCAAACATCAACGGACACTCTCGCATAGCGCTAGCATACGCCCACATAATTAACACTTTGGTTCGATGTGGGTAAATATTTAGCATGCGTCTATAAAGCGGACTGTGCACTGTGGTCCTCGTCCTCGTCCATGTCCCTGCCATCCCTATCCTATACTATACTATACCATTTCTTACCCATATTCCAGGGGCAAATAAATTTATTCATGCTATACCTAATAGAGCAACTTGACTGCTGCTACCGCCAAGATGGAGGGGAAAAATCACAAAGGAGCCGAAAACAAATGGCGTTGGGGAACGGAAAGGAACGGAAAGTAACACCGCCCACATTGGCTTACAGAGGGGTGGGTCATGTGGGCGTGGCAGAACGCCTCCGCCTTTGACCGGGATAATTCAAAGCTTCGGATTCGGATTCGGCTTCGGATTCAGATTGCCCCTTGGCCCTCAGCCCAGTCTAGCCAGCCACACACGTGCTTCTCACTTTGTGGTTTAAGGGACTTGGGTTGATTCAAATTACCCAACGCACTCAACAAAAAAAAAATCGAAAAAAAAGACACAAAAAAAAAGCTATTAACATACGTAAAAGTTTCTAGGTGTATTGAGCTGCTACCTTAACTCGCCACTTGAATAAATAAAAGTTTTAGTAAAAGTAACATTGGATACCTTTTTGGTTTTCACAACAAAGCTTAAATCAAAATAGTAGAACAAAAATGTTCCGTCAGGTATGAAATATAGGGTAATCGTTCTGCTTATTTCCTACTGGCTTACTGAAAATGGCTTTAGCTTTAGCTTTTTAGCTGATTTAAGCCTAGATTGCAGTGCACGTGACGCTGCGCTGACTGCAAAAATGATGCCGAATCTCGAATCTCGAATCTCGACGGGGGCAATTGCTTGTAGATTGTGGATCGAAAAAAGCACTCTGTCGCCGACGCCCTCTGTCTATTCGCCACGCCCACCCAATGTCGCTCTGCCTCGAAGGCGGAATCGAAATTTAAATCTAACCAAAAAGATGCATTCGCACAGAAAAAATGAACGCAGGGATATATTGCATTTGTGAGAGCAGAAAGTGATACCAAGGACTTGTACAAATGTGATTATTATATACATATTATACATCGGATTATATTTTAAGTGAAATCTTAAAAAAAAAATGTTAAGGTTTGCTTTAATTTATAATTAGATTTGATACCACAGACTTGTACAATGTACATATATCATTATTAGACGTCAAATTTTATTTTAAGTAAAATCTTAAAAAAAAAAATTTTTCATTCTTAAAAAAAAAAATTTTTTTTTTTGCTTTAATTTATAATTAGATTTAAGCCTAATATAATTTCGGGTTTTAAAGCAAAATTTGCTTTAAAATCTTGAATAAAGAAAATTAATATAATAAAAATTACTGTTAATTTTTAAGTTTCAACAAATAAAACCTTTGAGCCTTTCTTGATAGAATGCACAAAAGAAAAAAGTTGAAAAACTACGCTCTCCGCATAAAGTCGAGTTATTGGTTGAGTGCTAACTGTCAATTATCATAACTATATGGGACGTCCGAAGCAGTTTGGAATTAGAAAAAGCTTTTAGCTGGCCAATGTACAAAACATACATAAAAAAAAAAGTAGAAAAACGAGACTGCTGCCAGTTTGTCTGACTATCCAATCCAAATGGTTCTGGGTTCTCTGAGTTCCGAGTTCCGACTTCTCTGTGTGTGAATCGAACTTTATTGCCTCTGAAATGGGGTGCTAATTGTATCGGCCTTTGCTAGCCATCCGTCCATCCGTCCGTCCTTTCATCCATCCATCCGCTCCCATTCGAGCGTGTATATCGGTTATTGGTATCGGTATCAGTTTGAGGTATCAGTTTCAGTTTCAGTTTCAGTTTCTGATCCGCTCACCTCCTCTTTTATTTATGTTTATCGCAATTAATTAATCTGTCTAATGGCGTGGTGTGTTGTTGGATAACGACTGTGACCAGAGCTTTAACCCAGTTTATTGCACAACTCTGACTGCTCGACTGCTCGACTGCTCGACTGACATCCATCTCTCAATTCATCCGACTGGGCAAAGGCAAAAGCAACAGCAAAAGCAAAAGCAACGTCTGTCTGTTCTGTCTGCTCTGTCCGATGTGTCGGACGTGCGCTTGTCTAAATGCATTTATAATGCCAATCAATCAAACGCAATTATAAACCCTATTGGCGCAATGTCTGCCCATGCAATTGCCTCCTTAAAATGCGGGGCAAAAACTAGCGGGGGGGTTTGGGGGTCTCGAATAAGGCAAGTAATGGCATGTAATAGTCTACAACGCTCCCTGACTTGCAGTTCAATTTGGCCCGCCAATTGGATGGCGCCAGTAATCGGCTGTGGTTTCACTAAAAAGCAAAAGGTTAAAGTAATGGAGCCAGAAAAAAGGGTTTTTATAATTCTACAACCTACAAAAAAAAAATTTTTAATTCAAAAAATATATATTTAAAACAAAACATTTTACAAAAATCAAATCTTCTAAAACACAAAAGGTTAAAGTAAAGGAGCCAGAAAAATTGTTTTTATAATTCTACAACCTACAAAAAAAAATATTTTTTTTTAATTGGTTTTAAATATATATTAAAAAAAAACAAATTTAACATTTTAATTTACTTGTAAATTTATTTAACAAAAAACTAATTTTGATGTATTTTTGATCCTTTCTATGTCGTTTGGTTTTTATAAAATTGAATTCGTAATTCTTAATTATTAAAAAAAAATTTAGGGGACGACATTATCAACATCATATTATTTTTGCGTTAAGTTTCCGACTATAAACTTCAAGGCAAGTCAAACTTTTTTGATTAAAAATAAAACGAGTTAAGACAATGAGTAACACAAATTCGACACATACTCAGTTGTATGCATTTTTCATTCATCTTTTCCCTGCCGCCCACACAATTTCACTTCTACCTTCACAAAGGGGCGTCGTAATACCTTTAGTAGATGTGATTACCTTGAGCATTGCATTCATATTCATTGTACTCGCTGCTAACACTGACCCAGATCCTGATACAGACTACAGAACAAAGCTAAACGTGACCAAGCAGCAGATTTTTATTCGCTTCTATCATGCTTTTTTTATGCCCTATTTGCTATTTGCCGGCTTGTGTCATAACGAACCTCCTAAACCGAAAGTGCAAGCCATAAGCATTTTCTAATTTGTAATAAATCAACATTTTCAGAACTCAGTCCTTTAGAGGAGGAGGAACCCGCCCGCACCGAATGTGACAAGAGCAATATTTTATTTCTATTTAAAAAGGGGGGAGAAAAAAAGGAGAGGTTGTAATTAAAAGCCCAGAAATGGTTTGCTTTTGGTTTGGGTAACGTGTGTGTGCGCTTTTCCGGTTATTATGAAAATTATAATAACCTAAAAATCAACATGGTCCCCTGCCTCGAACCCTCGACCTCCCACTCCCCCTACTTTCCAAATGGCCCATATACCATTTTACTACCGCAAGACCACCCACGATGTATGGATGGTACCCCTTCTTTTTCTACTTCTTCTTCTTCTTCTCTTCCGAGAGCACACTGCGTATGAAGTCCTTTTATGACATGTTTGCCATTTATCTGTTTGTTTGTAAGCTTTGCCGTCTCTGTTTTGCTTTTTCGTCTGTTTGCTCCACTGTTTTTTGTTTTCTCTGCCTCCACTGTCGCATTTATTCTCGCTGTTTTAGCTCCATTCAGCCCAATACTGTCCCCCGAAATTTGCATAATAAATAAATGTTGGAGAAAAGAGAAGAGAAGGAGAGAGAGAGAGAGAGAGAGAGAGAGAGAGAGAAAGAAAATATGACTTTTAGCCGAAACCCTTAATCAAAAGTTTAAACAATATAAAATTTTTTGAAAATATGATGGAATAATAAAAGGGCCAGCCGAGAGACCAGCGAGATATCCTAATAATGGAGTCCAGACTCTGTCCAGTCCCCGAAATTTCCTCCTCACTGCGCGCTGCCATTTGGAAAGCATAATTCCTCCCGCATTTCACATTTTTTACCCTCGGTTCTGATTTTTATACCCTTGCAGAGGGTATTATGATTTCAGTCAGAAGTTTGCAACGCAGTGAAGGAGACGTTTCCGTCCGTCCGTCTGTCCGTTCGTCTGTCCGTCCGTCCGTCCGTCCGTCCGTCCGTCCGTCCGTCTGTCCGTCCGTCTGTCCGTCCGTCTGTCCGTCCGTCCGTCCGTCCGTCCGTCCGTCCGTCTGTCTGTCCGTCTGTCCGTCCGTTAATGGGAATATAATATGAAATAAATTATTGCTTCGTTGACTTTTATTGTATTCTCTTCTACTCTGGGTATGACTCTTTTTAAATGTTTTCGAATTTCGATTTTAATTTTATCAATATCGGACTACTATATCATATAATTAGTGATTAATAGGAATTATCTGCAAGGGTATATAAGCTTCGGCTGGCCGAAGTTAGCTTCCTTTCTTGTTTTTTTTTTGTCCCCTGGCTTGCACTTGGCTAATGCAAAGCGAGCCAAATCGGAAATCTGGCCCAGTGGGCCAATCTACATATATATATATATATATGTATAAAAAGAGGACGAACGGACTCTGAGCTCGGCTCGCATCAAAGTTGTTTAAGGTATTCTACTAAATCTTGCCTTAATGGCTAATTTAAAAATGTGGCAAGACCTTGAAACATGCGTCCGAACCTATCCTTCATTATTTTAAAAGTTTTCCAAGTCCTTTTTATTAATGCCTCCGAAAAAGTCTCAAAAGAGTGATTTAACCGAGAAGTTGGGTTGATTTCGCACCGCAGGAAGTTCCAGTTTCCAACGATTACCACCATATATTCCATATTTCATTAGAATTCAAGAAAGTTGAGTTTTTTATGAATTACGTTGAAACTTTTCAATATTATTTATCGTTATTTAGTAATTGTAATTAATTTTAATTTTATTCGTAAAATTATATTCCAAATTCTAAAATA